>MQRK01233278.1:9717-20019 GCA_001938485.1 Girardia tigrina | reverse complement strand
TATATATATATATATATATATATATATATATATATATATATATATATTTCTTAGCATAATATTTCAATTTTTATTTTATTTAATAATAGATATTATTATAAAATAAAGTTAAAATGAAATGAAAATGTTTTTCAAAACATAGTTAACTTTTATTAACTTTGAAAAAACTCTTCCACAAAAATTGAGAAGCAATTTATAAAAAAAGGTTTCTATAAGACGAATTATATAAACAAACAAAAAAATTGTCGTTCTCTTAAGCGGTTTCTCATCAAATATTAAATTGTCGAATAAATTATTCATGTTATTGTATTTCTTAGAACTCATACTATTGTTTCGAAATTAATTAATTCAAAAGGATTTTTCAATTGTTAATACTAATAACAAATATTTATTGAAAAAGAATTAAATTACCATTTTAGGAAAACATGTTTTAACACATTTTAGGAAGCCTTTTTGGTGACTTGAAGATATTAACATTAAAGAGAAGATAATTGATGACGTTTCTAACTTCTTAAAGGAAAATTTGTAATAAAAGAACTTAAAGCGCTCTTAAATATCTTTTCTCCAATACATAATTCGATTTTATAACAATTTAATTATAATAATTTGTTTTTAAAAGACAACAAACAATTATTAAAATTCATTGCGATTAATTTCGACGGATCAACAGTCATCATCAAGCGAAGCTAAATCAATACTGATACACTACCATTCATATATCGAAGGATTGGTTATGTCATTACAATTGTAATAACTAAAACCTGAGAATACTTTCATAAAAAGTAGAAGAGGATGGTGTTTACTCATTGATTTTTGAATCAAGAGTCTTAATCATAGTGACAATGAAAGGGGCATAAACGCTACTTTCAATAATAATAATAATAATAATATACTGATTTTGACGTAAATAAATAATATAGGGGTTGCATAGGGCTTATATATATGTATATTTCTTAACATAATATTTCAATTTTTATTTTATTTAATAATAGATATTATTATAAAATAATGTTAAAATTCACACATCACTTTCTCTCATTAATTATCATGTTGTGAACACAAACGTTTAAAATTACTGAAATCTATATCACTTTAATTTTTATTTAAAAAAAATGTTTTGAAAATTCATTTTCCATCATCAAAAATTCTAATTGTCAGTTGTAATATTACTTGATTATAACGATTGTTAAAAAGGTATAGTTTATTTATTTATTTATCTTAATTTAAGATATTATTGAATAATAATGACTGTAAAGAAAACTAGAAAATTAACAAGGTGATTTATGAATTTTCTTTAACTTTTTAAATAAAAAAAATAATAAAACAATTCAGTTAATAAGAACTGTATTAATCAACGACAATTTAATGAAAGGATATAAAAATCTTAGTTCAAAAAAAGAAATCAGGAAGTGGGAAATAAATAATATTATTTTATTTAGTTTACACAATGTCAATATAATTTCTATCCATAGATTTTGTGGATTTTTTTTGAAGTTATTTGGCTTAATATTTTTTGTTCTTTGGTTGTTTCTTTTCATTTCATAATTTAAAATAATTCTTCATTCCAATCACAGATAAATGACAATATTGCAAAACAATTCTCCACTTAAAAACAGTCCACATACAATATTTTATAACTTTTAATAATTAATAATTTTATCGATTTTTATGTTAATAATTTTAATTATATTATTTAATCATTATTATTATTGTTATTATTATTATTATGATTATTATTCATAAGAGTTACCTGAAGCCAACCGTTTGGTGGTAGCAGATTAATGATTCGCTCCCAAAACGGTATTGGTCCAAAGCAAACCACTAGTGTCAATATATATAATTATTTATATGTACTAAACAATCGAAGACTACAATGGCAAAATGTTATATAATTTCTATTCAAGATTTGAAGATTTGAAACGGCTTTACTTTGTTGATTTATATCTTTATATCATTTATGAAAATATACCCTTTAACATTTAGGAAAAAAACTAATCTAATAAAAAATGTTTTCATGAAAAAGGATTGTAAAGTCTGCCAATTGAAAATTATTCATATCGTTGATGTATTGATGGAACGATTTATTATATATCCGTTAAAAGATGTTTTGGTATTCAATAAAATCAATAAGATTGCTTTTCTATCGATTGGTGATTCAAATGATTTTATTCAAAAATCTATTATGTTTAAATCTGATCTGATTTTTGAATCTGATAAAATAATAAACTTGCTTCTGAGTGTTTCTTCTATGATGAATAATAATTTTAATAAGGACGACAAATTTTAAATAATATGGATTCAATTCCATCTTGTTCTACCGATTGATGAAAGAAAAATTCTTCCATCTACGATAAATGATATTATTTTTAGAACAGACTTCTAAGCAGAGGAGCCGTGAAAAGCAAAGGACGAGATTAGATGAACTGTTTAACCATTATCTCTATGCTAAGATTATTCTTCAAAAGAAAGAAAATAAAAGCCATCCATGAATAGAAGAAAGTTAGCTTGAGCTATCGAAAACTATAATTGATATAGTATGTTATAATTTACAGCTCATGAAAGAAGACAAGAAGATATTAATCACAGCGTAAGATCTCTCATGGAATCGACAAATGAGATCAAGAAAATGGCTTTTTAATATCAAAAGTGCGTTCAATATATGGTTACTTTCATAGCGTAGGTCTAGCATGGAAGATGAAATTTATGTTAATATTGTTCTATTTCGTCCGATTAGAACTTAAAATGACAAGGAAGCGTTTCCCGTTGATGGTCAGTGTTACTTAAAAAAATTATCATATAGAAGCCTTTTCTTCACTTAGGGAGAGTAAATTAACCGGTTATCTGGTTTACAGAATAACCGAATATTTTTTCACCTAATAACCGGTTAACTGGGGAATTTTTTTCTTTAGAAAATTCATTACCTTACTGTGGTATTAAATGTCAAATATTGAAAAAAAGAATATGAATAACTTATTTTCAGGATACTAATTAAAAAGATAACGTTCATTATAAATATTTATTTACTCGTAAAAAATAAAGTTTTAAAAAAACAAGTTCATTTAAAGTTTCTTCATTTAACTCATTTCGAATTTTTGTTTAGAAACTACCAGTTAAAGAGAATATCCGCTCACTAGCTGTAGAAGTCGGTTTAATAGTCATGAGAGCATTATACGATTTTTAATCTTTTCACTACGCAATCCTGTGGCTTCAAATTTCTTTAATTCGCTTTCAATATCTTTGAAGGGTCTTTCATGTGGCACAGATAGTAATTAATTAATTGTACATTGCATATCCGTGTAAGCATATTCTTCTTCAAGAGCCTCTGGAATTCCTTGAACTTCATCATCTATTTTATTTTCATGTTGGAAATTAATAAATAAGCGATTCCATATTTTATTCGCCAAAGATTTTACTGCAATTTTCGATGAAATGCAAGATTTCGGAATGGGAATCATTTATTTGATTTGGGTATTTCCCGTTTTGTAAAAAAATACAAAAGAGAAACCAAATTAATCTGAGGCCTTTGAGTAACACGTCTATGGAAAACTTCAATCATTTCTTTTGAAAGACAAATGTTTAGTTTGTTTAATTGTTTAAATAAATGAACAAATACTCCATCAGAAATCAACAGATTCGAATCATTTTTACTTAGCTCCATAACAGTGAGTCCCATGGGCTCGAAAACGAGTAAAATTTCCTTCAAAATCTATAAATTTTCTTCTTTAAATAATATTGCACCAAGTTCACTTAAGGCCATATTAATGCAATTAACCAATTTTAGAAAACTTCTTATCATAGGGATCAATGAGTTCCAACCCCTTTTACAATCAAGTAATAACATAAGTAGTTTTCCTCCTTGATTTAGAATAAATTTTTGAAGTACACTCGATCTTACAGCAGATTTTTTTAATAAAGTAACAATTTTCCGAACTTCCTTTAAAAGCCTTGCAATATCTGGGCGAATACAAACAGTTTTCGATATTTCTTTGAAATATTTTTTTCGAAATACAATTCATAATCTTTGAAATGCAATTTTTATTTTTTGAGATACAAATTTAATTCTTTGAATTACAATTTTTATTTTTTGAAATACAATTATTAATTTTTGAAATACAATTTACGAATTTAAATTCAATTGTTATTCTTTGAAATACATGTTGAAATGGTGTTGTAATCGGTTAATCGTCCAAAAAAGTCGATTAACCGAATAGACGAATATTGTGCATAAGTGGCGAATATCGGATAACCAGTTAACCGGTTTGCACTCCCTATCTTCACTCCTTGGTCCAGGACAGATCTGTTTTTTAAGCCAAGATGACGAAGCAAGGCAATGAACACATCCAGATGGTGATTTATGTGGACTACAGGATTCCTTTATCTGATCTTGATTTAGTTATAGCAGAATTCATGAAACCCTGCTTTGAGATGTAGGTAATCTAAACACGCATCTTTTATTTTTTGTTTGTCCCGTATTTGTATATTCTATCAAATACTCGCCTAATATCCACAAACAACAAAAACTAGTTGAGAACATAGAGGTGGCTGATAAGATTAAAGTTTTAAATTGGTGATGCTAATCTTCCATACCTTGTGGCGATTATGAAAAGCAGTGTTTATGAATTATATAAATTATGAAACTGAAATTTTTATGCCATTTTTATTTCATTATAATTTTATTTAATATTTTCAAAGAAGTTTGAAAGTTAATCAAATGGATTTATTTATTCTTCAAAAATAATAAGAAATGTCGAATAATAAAAATAATTTAAAATCATGCTGTTATCAACAAATATTGGATATGTTTGATTGTCTCTCTAGGGTGATTCTCTAGAAGTCTTTCTTTTGCGTTTTTTTTTCATCCTTACTTCTTGATTTGTGAAAATATTTCAAATTTTTTGATTCAACAATTATTTTTGTTTTGGTTTCAGGATTTTTATTATGAGTTTTCATTGAAAATGTTTGTACGACTGTGTCAGAAGAAGAAGCCACAACCTTCAATTGTATCTGACTAGAATTCGAATCAGATTTGCTACTGTTAGATGGAATAGAAGGGAGTCCACATACTGAATCTTCATGCTTTCTATTAAATGTTAAATTAGATCCAACTGTACTTTTAGAACGCTTAAGTTTTGATTGTGGAATTCGTTCTTCTAAAACAGGAAAGGTTTGCATAGGTTCAACTTTGCTGTTAGATAATTTTCTTCGACAGCTTTTAATTGCAGCGCAAAATGCACATGTCAGTAGAAAAGATAAAGGTAATCCAACAAAAACAATGATTGGTAATGCTACTGCTAAAGGGAGACCCAGTAGTTTGGGTTCACCCGATGAACTACTGGTAATGGGAAATATTGGATTTGCTGTTGAAGGTACATTAGATGAGACTTGAAAAGTTTGACTACTGTCCGTCGAAAACGGAACTGACATTACCAAAATTTATATCCTATTTCTTTCAGAGGTTTGAATTATATTGAGTGACTTTTACTTTTAAGCATCATTTGATCATTTATTATGTATAACTGTCAGCGAAGCTATATATATTTAGGTTGCCTTATATTAATAATTAATGATTATTGTTAGCTTACAGTCAGTGTACAAAAATTAAGAAAATGGCAAGAATATCATTATTATAAAACTGTATTCGATATTTTCCTTTAAATCGAAAATATAGGTTTTATACTATTAAGTGAAGAAATCTGAAAAAATTAAAATGATTTTTTTAAAGCATAAAAGCGCCAGATAAGTTGCCTAATCACTATATAAACTTTTATACGAACCTTAAATAATTTATTTATAACATAATAATTTTATTTATAACTAAACAGGTATTTATCGGACTATAAGTCGCACTCGCATATAAGTCGCATCCCATTTTTTTTTAAATTTTGAAAATTAAATTCAACAGCGTATAAGTCGCATATTTTTGTGACTTGAAAACTTGAATCAAAAATTTATTTTAAATTATGCAAATGAAGAAATCATTAAATTTAAATTAATATTATTTTAATTTCGACTTTAATTATTTTTGTTTTAATAAAATAATTTGAATTTAAAATCCACGTTAAAAATGAAGAAAACAAGAAGAAGGAACAAAGTTGAAGGAACAAAAACAAAGATCGACCTCCAAAACAAGCCTTCATCTTCTTCGGAGACATCAAAGACGCCTATGGAAGTGTACAACACAAACTACTCTTTAAAATACTATACCATCTCGGCATCGACAAAATGATCCACAACCTCTTCAGACGACTATACCGCGATAATACCACCGACGTCCAAATTGAAGGTAGAAACATCGGCACAATGAAAATCAACAAAGGCGTCAAACAAGGATGCCCTCTCTCTTCTCTTTTCTTCTGCATCTATATAAACGCCCTCATCAGAAACATCGAAGTCAACTACCCAGATAAAGATTATAAAATCGGCCAAACAAACTACAGCATCATCGCTTATGCAGACGACATCGTTCTAATCGCAGATAATCAAAAAGACCTTCAATCTTTAATCAGCGCCACCACTTTCCTTGCAGAAAAACTTGACCTTCATTTTCAACCGACTAAATGTGGAATCCTAGCAATCCCAGCCATCAGAGAAAAGAAAACAGAGCCTTTCCTCGTACGAGGAACTTCAATACCTTTTATCACGAACAAAAATCCATCAAAATTCCTTGGAACACCAATCAATCATCGTCAATACATGAATCCCAGAACCAAATTTGACGGCATCATCGACGACTTAAAGAAAATCGAAAAATCAAATCTCTTTCCAAGTCAAAAATTCACTGCTTACAAATTATTCCTTCATTCCAAAATCCCATTTTACCTTCGATCAAACAAAATTGCCTTAAACAATTTCTCAAACAACAAAGCCGATGCTCCAGCCCTCGACATCAAAATTAGTACTCAAGTTCAAAAATTCATGAGATTACCTAAGAACACCAGCGACCACTTCTTCTACACAACTACCGCAGAAGGTGGTGCTGGCCTCAGAAGAATGGCTGACGAATACGCCGTCCAATCCATCATATACATCTACCGTCTTGCCAATTCAAAAGATCGAAGACTCAAAGACGCAACTTTTGCCAATCTGCAAAAATTCTACACCGAAAACAACCTACCAGATGACTTCCCTAGAATCTTCCACAACTTAAACTTAAACACTCCAAAACCTTATATGAAAGCTGCATGCCAATGGGCCAAATTCACCCTCGCAAGATGTATGCTAAAATCAGAACTAAATATCGACATCAAACTTGATTGGATCCAACAAAGTAACAGAATAAATCTCATTATCCATTTTCAGAACCAAATCGGCTTCGTAAATATAACAAATGAATCTGCCATCTCATCAATACTCTTCAACTACATCAACCAAGCTCACAGAGTCCTACTTTTAAACGACAAAAGAGGAAAAGAATCTTTCCCTGTATCAACCTGCAACCAAAACCTAAACAAAGAAATAATGAGAGGATCGATCTCATTCATCGGTTGGTTCTTCATCCACAGAGCCAGATTAAATCTCCTTGAATGCAATTTCAGAGATCACCTCTTCTATCAAGAAGTCTCCGACCTATGTAGAAAATGCAAAGCTTGGAGTGAAACTCCCAAACACATCATCAATCACTGCAACTACTCATTACCTTTCGCAACCATCAAACATGACAAAATCAAAAACGAAATCGCCAAAGCCATCGGCAGATTCTTCGGTAACAAATACGTCAAAATCGAAGCAACCCACAAATTCCCAAACAACTCCACCAAACGCATGGACATCTACGTGGATCTAGGTACAACCGCATGGATCATCGAAGTCAAAAGCCCATGGGACGTCAGTACTACCTTCAACAACGCGCACGAAAGAGCTTCCAACCACTATCTAGACGTTAAACAAGATCTTATCACCAGGAATAACAAGAAAACCGTCAGAATTTTTCCCTTCGTAGTCGGATGCCTTGGCAGATGGCATGACAACAACGATCAACTTCTCACCGCCATTGGATGGAATGGCGACGACATCAAATCCTATCAAACCAAAGTGGCAAAACGCAACATCGAAATGTGCGCCAAACACTACAATCAGCACATTCAACACTACTCAATCCAACAGATCATTCAAGATGGCACCACCTAACACCAAGTGGTCAACAAACTTCTAGTTATTGCTTGCAAGAAGCAATAACTCTTCGTCTGAGGCGAGGCGGAGACAGAGGCGCAAGCCATTAGCCGGTTATCCAAATCTTCTGATTTGGAATGTGTTTTTGTGTCACCTAAGAGGTGCGTATAAATAAATAAATAAATAAATAAACAAGAAGATCGTATGCGGTCGAAAGAAAATTGGAAATTATTGCTTATGCTGAAAAACATGGTAACAGAGAAGCAGAAAGAGAGTTTAATACAAATGAAAAAACATTCGGATTGGAGAAAATCGAAAAATCTTTTAAACGTTATGCCGAAAAAAAAGAAAGCAAAAAGAGGAGGATTTGCACATTGGCCCGATTTCGAAAAGGTCGTTAAAAAATATGTAATTTAGAAAAGGGAGAAAGGGTTTTAAGTTTCTAAAATTGATATTAGATTAACAGCGAAAAAAATGGCAAAATATGATTTTAATATAGAAAATTTAATAGGAACGAATGCTTGGTGCACAATATTTATGAAAAGAAATAGTTTAAGCATGAGAGCAATAACTTCAGTCGAACAATCGTTGCCAGCTGATTGTGAAAAAAAGAATCATTGATACTTTTTATTGAAGATAAAAAGTGAGATATCGATTTGAAGCATCATGAGAATATGGATGAAGTTTCTGGTAGTTTCGATATTCCGGATACAAATAGAGTTGATGAAAAAGGAACAAAAGATATTCTGAAAAAACAACTTGAAAGGAAAAATATAATTTTACAGTTATATAGTAACTGTAACTACCGATAGAAAAAAATGCAAACGAATGGTGATATTTAAAAGACTAACAATGCCCAAAGAAAATTTTCCAAAAGGAATTATTGTTGAAGTCAATAAAAATGGATCGTCAAATAGTGAAATAATGAAAAATAGATTTAAGAAAGCAGGGATTCAAACTTGTGATGAAAATATAAAAGGTGATGATGATTCAGAAATTGAAACTGGAAGTGAGGATAAAGATTTACAAGAAATCCAAATGGAATTTTTGCACATTTTTGAAACATTTGAAATAAAAGATGATGAAAATTTATGTGGATTCGAAGAAATCGAATAATCTTAAAATAAAATTATTGGTTTTGTTTTTATATATTGATTTTTTTATTTTTATATAAGTCGCACACGGGTATAAGTCTAACCATTTTTTTTAATTTTCATACTTTTTTTCATATAAGTTGCGGTTAATAGTCCGATAAATATGGTACATTAGTTCAATAATTCTCACTTCTTTTTCCAGTACCCACTGGAAGTCTTACTATAAGTGACCGTCTCCTGTGGGTTGGTTTAAGAAAGAAAAGAAAATTATTGTTATTATAATATTATACTAAAAAGCTAATAATATTTATTTATAACATTTATTATATTAGATTTTAATTTAAAATTATTGGTCTATGGTAATATTGATTAGTCTATAATACTATACAGGGTGTCCGACAATTGTGTCCCATTACTTTTTAAATCGAAAATAAGTAAAAATAAGAAATACAATCTTTTGGCAGTGTTTCTCTAAACCTTTTTCAAAATTACTCAACTTTAACATATACCTCTCCTACCATCTTATCTTATAAAAGCCCAAGTCACTCACTGCTTCACTAACGCTCATATTATCTACTTAAAATTGTAAGTAGATATTTATATTAATAATAATTCATATGGAAAATTATTATTAGCAGAATTATTCATGATAATTTTCCATATGAATTATTATTAATATAATTATCTACTTACAATTGTAATTATATAATTATATAACTATATAATTATATCCGTCATACATGACGGGTTATTTACTAGTATTAAAGATATATTAAATAACATTTAAAAGTTATCGATAAAACATTACCAATGTATGAATTATTAAGCTGTTTGTTGATAAATAAATTCGATTTTGATTTATCTTTTACAATGTTTTACTTAACTTGCTTTGGGTTATGTCTGTCTTTCTGTTTGTTTGTGATGTTTCACTTTTCACACGCTTTTTAAGACCACTTCCACTCATCCGATCGTTCTGAAAATTTTTATGTAGGCTTCTTCTGACTGACATTTTGAGATTTTAGCATCTCTGCATCTCAAAAATGCTCTAATAAATTCAAATTAATTAATTTTAATTTTATATGGACTAAATTAAAATATA
>MQRK01233277.1:195-10703 GCA_001938485.1 Girardia tigrina | reverse complement strand
GCTTCTTGGTTCAAATTGCTCGGCTCTTTTGATCTCGATTTGCTGGTGCTGGCGCTCGTTTGTTTCTAAAAATGATCATACACGTAACATTTTAAAATTATTTATTAATCTAGTTTTTCGTTACTCTTTTAAAATGAGAATTTTTTTCTTTCATTAACACTTTTTAATCTCATTAATAAATTAATTTTAACAAGTAAGTTCACAAAAAAATGTGTTGGAAGTTGATTGTTTTAGTTGAAAATCTAAATTTTATTTTACATTACAAATAAATAAATAAAATTATTATATGTATATTATGGGGTCTTGTGAACTTTAATTTGACATTTAAAAAATAATTTAATTAAATTTTTTTTAAAGAAATTGATCTTGTTTTGATGTTTGATACAAGTACAAGAGATGTGTAGATGGTATCTTCCTGGCGATCAGAAATCGATCCCTGATAGAGCCGTTCTTAAAATTATTGAAGGAGATAATTTATAAATGTTTTATTTAAACTAGAATATTAATTTCCTTAACGTTTTCTCGTTGTTTTTGTTTACTGTTTGTATTGATGTATTGTTTTTGTACTTTGTTTATTTTGCAATTGTGTTGATTAAATAATACTGTTTGTAGATTTATTTAGAATCATATTCAATCTCATTGAGCAATACTTTCGTAGTAACTTTATGTTTACCATATGTGGATTAAATAGACCTTAAATATATTGTACTTAGGAGGAATGTTTTGAATTATTGTTTGTTTTATATTGTGCATGTTTTATGTTGATTCGGATTGTGCCTCTCCTACCCAGATGGATGATTGATATGTTCTTTGATTCTTACTAATTGAAAATAATTTAATTTTATTTTAAAGTAAAAAGATTTAAAATAATTTTCAAATGTATAATTTGATTTTTAATGTAATTAATAATTTTAACATATTAATTTTATTAATACTTTTTAAAAATGATTAGATTTAATTTTAACCAATTAGAATCTTCCTAATTAATTACTAACAATAAATATTTTTCATTTATTTTCAAAAATAAAGATAAAACTTAGAAATATATTAATCAAGAAAAATGTCGAATAGCGAAAGTGGTTTGAATAATTGTTGTAACGACAAATCTTTTTATGATAATAATAAATGTTCGAAAAATCATATTGATGTTCTTAATAGTAGCAAAATCGAAACAATTTCAGGGGTGGTAACACTTCATAGACGGGATATATAGAGTAATGGTGATAAAGCACAAAAGAACAAAGATTATATAGAACTACTACAAAACAATTAGGATACCCAGGATCAGAAAAAAACATCAAGTAATTGTAATAAGACATTACTTACTGAAAATGGTGAAATGGATATAAAAAACACTGAGTAAGTGCATACTATGCATTCGAAACAAAAACAACAATAAGAAGAACTTGTGACCCATTGCAAAGCTGACCTATTAAAATCATTCCAAGACATTGGAATAAAAATCACAAGAACCTTAACAACACAAGAAAGGGATACCGATTCTTCCTTCGTGTGAAATAATTCTCGAAATATGAATGTGTAATATTGATGAAGACAATAACAGCCACAAATATTATTAAACAATGCATGGATCCACTAGACATCAAAATTCTATATTCAAGAACGAATAAATTCGAACGGGTTTATCTATGGAACACAACCAAACATTGGAAATCGAGAAGATGTATAAATAGTAATACTACCAATAGAATAAAGGATTATTAGAAGTTTTTCGTAACTATAAAACCAATGATCAGCTAAACTTTGGATAGGGAATACCACAGCACAGAGGATTAAGTAAATGAAATAAGGAAGATAGAAATAATTCACAAACTATTGCACGAAATGTAAGGCTTCAGAATGAAAAAAAGATAATTCAAAGCATGTCAATGACTGGAGGAATACAAAAATACAACCCGGGTAGAAAATAATAGTCCGAAACCAAGAAGTATATGAATTAAAAAAACAGATTATTCATTATCAGGAGAATCATTAACGACGGGACATCCATGTTATACCATTGTTGGGGTTCTTTTTGGTGAACTGTAAATTTTTGATATTTTTAAATTAAAAATCATATTTATATTTGAGATAAATTAAAAATAATGTTCTACTAATTAAAATGAAATAACTTTTTATAAAAAAATTTAAGTTTATAGATAATATTTTTACTAATTAAATTGAAATAACTTTTTATAAAAATTATAATGTAATGATAATATTTTACTAATTAAATTGGAATAACTTTTTAAAAAATTAGGTTTTAAAAAATCACAATTAAAATAACAGCTTCGGAGTTAAAGAATATTGTAAAGAAGATTTTGATATATCTTGTAACACTATTTAAAATAAAATCATAATGTTTATTGAATTTAATTGTCAATGGAAAAGTTTTATTAAAAAAATAATTTATTGAATACTTTAAAATCAAGTTCTAAAATAAAAATCATAATGTTTTAAGTTAATTGCCAACGGAAAGCCTTATTAAAAAATAATTTATAATTGAATGATTTAAAATTAAAGAAAAAATTATTTAGGAATTGAATTTTTACAGGACATGTCCATTAAAATATTTTTAAAGATCTAAATTTATATTGCAATTAATAAACATTGTAAAAATTAATAAAATAAAAACAAAATATGATTTAGGCAAAATTGAATAAAATAACACATATATTTATACATCGATATTATTATTTATATTTAGAATTTCAAAATCTGGTTTATGTAACTGAAATATTGTTCCTCATAAATTTGTTTGAATAATGAAAGTTGTATTAGAAATAAAGTTTGCAAATAATGACTTTGGATTTTAATCACGAACCCAATAACTATGATGGGCCGAATAAGGAAGTACAGAGAGACTGAAATGATTAAAGCAAAGACAGATTAAAAAAATCGAAAATTCAAACCATCATACGAACATGAAAAATAAAGAGAAAGAGCTCGGCCTAGAATCAAGACTCCAGATGAATGTGAGAAGATATCCCAAAAGAAGTATGGGGAATCAAGACAAACATACAGATGATTTCTACGAGGGGACCATGATATTAAAAAACGAAGTATTCAATACTAACATAAATTACAATGACAACAAGTTTAAGTATTCTCATTTTTTTTGTAAATAAAACAAAAAAATATAGTAAAATTTGTTTAAAAAAATTCATTTTCTGATGAATATCTCTTGTTGAACATTTAATTTATGGAAAAAATTCTTTAAAGAAAGAAATAATAAAAATATAAATTATATGATATATATATATATATATATATATATATATATATATATATATATAATTTGTATCAAATTAAACTATTACTTTTGATGTCTGGGAATTATTAGTTCGCTGCCGGCTCACAACTGACCGCTTTTTGTCATCTAAAAGTCATTAATAATCTAACATAAATGTATATATAAATATATAACTAATTATATAATTACGTATATGCATTGCATTATATAATTTATCTCGCATACATAAATAATGGCTTTCTAAAACTATTTAAATATCGGCATATTATTTACTTTATAGTGAAATGCCTGGACAAAAATACAGTTTCAATAATTTAACTAAAAATTATTTAATAAAAATAAAATGAAAGATATTTTTTTAATTTAAAGGTTATATTCGACTTCAGTATATATATATATATATACATATGATTGTAGGTCAAAACTGCCTAGGTCTACTTGTGCCTAGGTCAAAACTGCCTAGGTTAAAAGTGCCTTGTTTATAGATAGATATTATTTTAGGGAGACAACTAACTACTTCCAATATTTGGACACGACTTATGGAATCAAAGAAACTCTGCAGCAGAAGAATAGCAAGAACTAACAATGTATGCGAAGGTTGGTACAACGGAATTCATTCTCTTATAACATGTCATCCACCTTCTATGTGACGGTTCATTTAAAATTTGAAACGTGATAGTGTTTTCCAACTTTCATCTTTCCTTCAAGGAGCTACTGGAGTTCGAAATATTTCTGAAAAACGTTATAGAAATCTTCTTATAAGAGTTTAGCGTGTGATAGGATCATATCAACAGACTGACATTTCTATGAGCAATTGCATGTTTGTCGTACTCATAAAAAACTTTTATACAAAATGTTTTACTTTTATATTAAAACTTTTATATAGTGTTTATTCATTCTTTTTTGGTTATTTGAAAATTTTCTTTATTTATTGCTGATGATTGTCATATAAAATAAAAATTGACAAAAAATTTATAAACAAGATAGTCATGACGGAACTGCTATTCTTTATGTGAATTTGAATTTTACAATTGTAGTGTGCAAAATGGTAGGCTTTATCATTCAAAGTTTAAAGCATTGCATTATTATTTTGTAAGTAAAGTTTATTTAAGGTGTATGTCCGAGTCTATCAGTTTTTAACGATCATTGTGAAGAAATTTTTGTAGTTAATTATTTGAAGTTGAGCATTTTCCAATTTAAATTACTATAAAAAGGTGTTTTGAATTTGCATAAGGCAAAATTAATTGGTAGCCTGTATATCAAATAAACAATTATGTAAGCAATAATGTCATCATAGTCTATTGGGGAATGTTTGGCAGAAACCAGTTGATTGTAAAGCTCAAATATTAATTTTCGGATCAAGTGATCTTCTTAACAATGCCTCACTCACTTCCAATATTTTTAAAATCGATTATTTAATTTAAAATCATTTTTTATTTTCTTTTAACAACATAAATTATAATAATCCAAAAACTATAATTCTATAATTGGGAGACGATTGTTGATATTAGAGCGAGCGCAGAAGTTGCGTGGCTGCGGCGCGTTGGTGCTTGGAGACGGATTTCAAGTCGTGGGGAAAGACGAAATATGATCTCACCCACCAGATTTTTGCTTTTTGATAAATCCCTTAGATAGTGCTCATCATCGTAGCCATTGAATATCATCTGGACTTTGTCAGCAACCATATACAGCGAATAGAACTCCTCTTCATGACTGAGGTCCAACAGTTCGTTGATCGTGTGACAATCTTTTCTTAGGGAAATTAAGCGCCTCCAGATGGAATTGTTCGACATTTCGTGATACATTGATCATCCAAATTTTTCCGTCATGATAAAAAAGATTATATTCAGTCAAATTCACCTGAATCAATCGACAATTGTGAAACAACACTCTCACACATTCCCCGATCTGTTCATACAATTCCACCCTCTCTTCCTTGGTCTCAAATTCAACATATTTCAATTTTAGAGCGGCCTCTCCCATCGATCCAATCATCGACATCAGAAGCACCATGCTTTTCTGTTTAATCATATGCAACGAAGCCGGATCGCATTTATAGAGATTTAACTTTTGCAACGATTCATGCAACATTACTATCATTCAAAACGAAACAATTCACGAACAATTTATTTTTCCATATTTACATTTAAATTTCGCCAAAAATTTCATAAAAATTGATTCATTTAAACAGTTTCATCTAATAAATCACGTACGCAAATTTAATTACAACAAATTTTTAAAAATTTCCGCCAGAAAATTTCACCTTCTCATATTTCATTTAAACAAATTTTCGCTGAAAACATTAATAACTGTTACACAATAAACGAAAATTCAAATGGACGTTCAAATTTTATTTTTTAATTTACCATTTTGGCAAGATCTTTTTTTTCATTTGATTTTTTTTAATTTATTTAATTTTTCTTTTTTTATACACAAATAAAACTTCAATTATTAAAAAGCACGAAGTCGATAAATTAATCGTTCTTGTTTCAGGTTGTCTTGAGAAATCAAGATATTTATTATTTAAATAATTATAACAATATTTCAACTTTTAAGAAATTTAAGTTTTTAATTTTCTGAAATAAAGCAGATAAAGAACCATTGCAATATTAGAGATTGGCGAAAATGTACTTGTGCTTACACTATTCGGATGATCACCATTTTTACCCTCCAGATTCACTAAAATTACATATGAAGACAAAATCAGTTAGTCAGCGGACATAGTAATTGAAAATAATTATTGTAAACACGTCGGTAAGGTAGGGAACATTCCTTTTCCTCTCTTCCCAATTTGGTTTTTCATTGGGAAAGGGAAATTTATTATACTGAATTAATAACTTATTTATACTATATTTAAATATTTATTTATTTATAATTGGATCCGAATACTTTTATATTGAAAACTTCTGAAAATGCATTTGTTTAGATAATATATATGTATGGCGCAGTTTTTAATTGATAATGATTATTGTTATCGTTTATGTCAGAAAATCTCAATGTCAGAAAATGCTTGCATGGCGACGACACTGAATATTATCAATAATTTAGAGCCAACGATATTTAAAGGACGAGAAATTTTTGAAGATTTCATTCTATATTGTCAACAATTTATCGATGTTCTGCAAATTAATGAAACAATTCAGGCATTGATGGCGAAGTCTAATTTACTAGTGATATACTAAGCAGTAGATCCAAGGATAGTCAATTTTGCAGATCGATTAAAGAAAACATACAAGAAGCCCTCATCTCTGATATAAGATTTTCAAGAGATAAGAGCATTTCGGAAAGGATCAGATACAGCACCGGCTTTCTTTAACAAAATCGATTAAGTGGTGGACAAAATATGTTGTCACATATAGAATAAGCAGGAGATGATATCATCTTTTGTGACACATTGTATTGAACATAAATACGAAGATCTAGATTTTAATGTAAAACTCAAAATCTTCAGAAGCTATAAAAGTAGTGATTGAGAAGATGGAATATGTGAAGACTGAGATTGAAACCCAAGAGACGTATCAATGCTACAGGATCAAAATACAAATGACGAGGAGGAATAATATCCGTGAATATTCCAAATTGATGCTTATTATAACATAGTTTTTCAGCCTTAGTGCTAATGATATCATAGAATGTTAATTTAGAAACATTCCTGATCTTAAATGAAGGACCGAGAATGCAAAATTGGGTAGATTTGCTTCCGGAAATCGAATTCAGTATGAACTCCAGAGTACTCTAGGCATAAACCCAGCAGAAGTCATCTTTGGAAAACTCATTTCATTAGATGTATCTCGATCATATGAGTTAGAAAACAAGAAAATCATAGATAAAATAAAATAGTGGAAGCGGAAAAAATGAACAAATCAAATTATGGTGAGATGTGAATTCGAGGTTGGTGATTTAGTCTTAGTAAAGATATTTAACAGAATGAAAGGGACAAATAGATATGAAGGAAAGTAAGAAAAAAATTGTGGGTGATTCAGAAGAATATAGAATGGTTAAAGACTTTTCAAGAAGGGGAGTATAAGAGGAATTTATTATACTAAATTAACAACTGATTTATACTATATTTAAATATATTTATTTATAATTGGATCAGAATACTTTTCTATTAAAAACATTAAAAATATATTTGTTCAAATAATATGTATTTGCGGTGTAGTTTTGAATTAATAATGGTTATTGCTATCGTTGATTTATTCTCAGAAAGTGCTTATTATTATTTATTATTAATATGAGAATTCCAAAATTAATGATTTTGCAAATCTTGTACGTAAGAATCCTTAGAACTACAAAAGAGGGATTGTGCATCGACATAGACCAGTTAGTAATTTGTCAGTGTTCTTTTATCAAGATTCATAGCTTTTACTTATTAATTTCATGGAAGACCAACGAAGTATATTAGTTCTCTTTTCAAGGTAAATATCAGGTAGTATATGAAAAATTGATTGTCTCTGGGAGCCTTTAACTAAATGATTATTTTTTATTAACAAAATGGAATCTGTTTAATTTTATTTTCGCTTAATATAACTTATTTACTTGATATACGCATTTCCATTTCGGGCAACTCGTGATACTTCCTTAGTTCGCTTAGGTTGTCATACATTTGACCAACGAAATCCAACAAAAGTCGATAACTAAATTTAAATGACTTTTTATACAATCATAATTCTTATGAGGTTCAATGTACCAAATTCTACTGAGATAATCCCTATGGTTGATTGATGATTCTAACACTGGGATAACAGCTTTATCCATATGTTTGTGAAACTTCCCACTTAATTCTTCTCTCTTGATTGATTTCAACGATCTTGCTGACATTATATTCTAAATTAAAATGTTATATAAATCAATTGAATTTAAGAATGAAAATGTTAGAAACAATTACTCTTCCCCTACAATGCGTCATTTTTTAGCAATAAAAATATATGGAGGTTTGAAAATAAACTGTAATTTTCGTCGATAAATCAGATTGCAACTATGCCGGCGGGTTAATAATCGTTCCATAGATATTGTTTATAGATTCACAATACGTAAATACTCAGAGAATGTGACTTGGTAAAAATATTTAGATAAAATGTGGTTGATTCAAACATGAATCGCGACGCATTGTAAGGTTAATTTAGTATTATATTACATCTTTTTTAGTATAATAATTCAAAAACTAATTCAAAAAATAACACTAACACATTTCTTTTATGGATTTTCAAATCAATGTGTTATTTACTAAACCTCAAGATAAGTTTCGAATTTAGTCTGAAAAATGTATTCTTTCTAAAATCAGTTTCATTTCCTCGCGATGCTTCGTTTTATCCCTTTATCTATCATCGTTCAAAATCAGTCTTTTTTTCATTTTAAAGACAAATTTTCTATCAAGGTACATTAGATTTTTTTTAATTTAGCAAGAAAAAATAGATATAGATATTTCAATAAAAATATAAAGATTGTGTGGGGGGGCTCAGCTGATACTTTTATTATTTTTGAATATTAAAATGCACTAGGTTTGATAAAAACACTGAAATTTTCATGGAGTTTTGGTTTTAATTACAGAAAAGTAATTTAAATTCTAACTTCAGCAAAATAAATGTACATTGAATATTTAAAAATTTTAAGCAGATTCCTGTACTTTGTCTTCTACTGTATATTCCAATAAATTAATAATTTGTGATTCTCCTATATTACCTTTCTCAATCTTCCACAATCCATATCCCAGTCTTCATAAAGCTCCTTTTCTTGAGCCGACAATTCTTGATTTATCTTTTTGAAATTATGTATATTATCTAGATTGAATTTTATCTTGAAAAAAAATGATTCGTTATATATTTGAGACAAAATAATAAATTAATAATAACTCCTTTATTTTTTTGATTGAATTTTTCTTTTTCAATGTCCATATCCGTTTCATCTTGAGACGTGTGAGATAATTTATTATCTATATTTTGGATGATATCATTGAGAATATTTCGGCAAACAGTTTCTGCGGTTTGATATTTTAGATATATCTGTAAATAATGAATCAATAAGGCAAAAAATATTACAAATAATTTATCAAAATAATCCGAAAACGTAACATTGCTGAACATAGAGCATGTATTCTTACCACGTTGACTGAGGAAGTGAATATCCTAAAGATAAACAGTAGAACGAAAATAATCTTCCCTAAATGTAAACTTTACATAGCAATATTTAGGAGGATAAGGGGCTAATATACAAGTGGATAACTAATTAGACAAAAATTTATTTTATTGGATTTCCCTTTAGGAATTTATGACACTTTACATGAGAAATATTTATTTTTACAGATTTCTTCTAGGAAAATGTAACACATTAAAAACTTATGAAAGTTAAAACCTTTAATTAATACACAATCCTTCTATTTTAAAAGGTTTTTATATACACTAGCTGTGTTTTTGTCTGTTCGGTTGAAATTTCCCATCGATTTTAAAGTATTGTCGCTTTTAGCAAGGGCGTTGAAATTTCGAACACAGCTGATAACTAAATGTTAATACAATATTTGAAAAAAACTAAAAAAAATGAGAACCATTGTTTTCAAATATTGTTTTATAAAACGAAACTACTTTTTATTTGTAAGTAGATAATTCTTTTAAATAAATTTTATATTTTATTTATAGTAATCAGTAAATAATAAAATGGGGTAGTATAACAAACTCTTTTTATACATATGATTATTATTTAATGTTAATGTGAAGCTATTTAGAAACGAAAAAAAATTGCTATGGAAAGTCAAAGTTAAGGAGCCAGTGTCGCATATAGGGGTGGAAATACTTTAAAATTACTTTTGTTAATTACCAGCATCCGGGCCCACGAGGATGCGGTCCAAAATTCAATCTCCCAATCGTCAATTGTGGTCCTCAAGAGGACCGTATCTCTTTCACCATTATTAGAAGTACTTGAGGAACCACCGATGAAATAATCTGGTTGAATCAGGCATTTCATATCGTTTGCTGACAACAGATTCAACAACAGCACCGCTCCATCGCTGTCTTCCGTCGTTCTCATACATTCCGGTGCTTTCAGTTTATTGTTGTTCATATAGCACAAACACAAGTGCATCGCGTGGACATATCTGATTTGAATATACGGCGACGGTTTCATCAATTGCCAATACAAAGCACTGATCTGCACATCTGATTTCTGATAAATAATCGACTCGAGAAAATCCAAATGTTTCGCTTCTTCGTCCTCCGACTCAGAACTGCTGTCGACGTCTTCGAATGTGTGCTGAATGTTGTTT
>MQRK01233270.1:11795-25576 GCA_001938485.1 Girardia tigrina | reverse complement strand
TACCTTTAACTGAACCCGAAGGCCCCTTGAGCTTGGCACTGCTAAGCAGATGTCAAGCAAGATAGGAGGCGTCCGACCCTATTTATAAAGACAATACAATTAAATAAGTTTAAACTGGGTTGTGGTTGACCCTTAACAATCACTGGGGGCTCGCGAGCTGTCAAAAATGTTTACACTCGAGAGGGTCGTGACAATTTGGTATATAATATACAATATCGCTCAATGACTCGTGGGCAAACAGTTTTTTTTCACTTTTTCGGAAAAATCTCCACAAATATGAATTACAAGAGTTTCAAATTTCTATGACATATAAGTCACTACAATGTCTATCTCTGTAAGTAGATATCGCTTACTCATTTGCATTAAGTTTCTTTTTACGAGGGACTTATTTATTTATTTATTAGTTTATTTATAAAAATGTAAAAAAATCACTTTTCTCCAGTCCCATTTTTTTACTTGAGAATTGCTGTCATTAACAAACTAGACTAATGGGTGAACAAAGGAAAGATGAAATAACATCAATGCAAAGATGAGAAAGTACGAGGCATGTTTAAAGTGTAGGACTGTAATGAAAAATGAGTCAGTATTTAGTGGGACCACCTCTGGTACAAATTACAGCTTGAATTCTACGAGGCGTCCCCTCAATGAGAGCAGCACAAGAGTTCTTGATTTCCTCTGAATGCCAAATAGCTCGCGATTCCGCTGTCAATTACTCCTTTGAAAGGAGCGTTTGTTTTCGAAATGTCCAACTGAAGGGAGCATTTGGGCCCATAGTGATGATCCCTCTTGTTTCGGATTGCCAGTCGACGGTCGATATTCGTGAAAGTCATACGGCAAATTTCTCTGCACAATCAAATCGAAATTCATCGCTATCGAATTTTTAGGTAGAAGGATTTCAACGTAAAGAGGTTGTTGAGAAACAGTGAGAAGTCCCGAGTTCAATTTGGAGAGAATATTGCTCTTTGTCATGAGTTCGTACCCGAGCTGTTGTTCGACAAGTCTTCCAATCGTCTCCAGTACATTTACATGTGCCAATAGATCGACACCGATAATTATATTTGTCAATTTCTCAGTTACATCTCTATCGAATATCTCTTCAAATAACTGTGATATAACTGAGATTTTTGAAAATTTCGGTTTAAAAATGGTTCCAAAAGCCTCGGAACACAGTTCTCGACATTGTTTACAATATTCGATTAATAATTTCTGAGCAGAACTCGATAAAATTTGATTGTCGATAAATACTATATCGAAGATGGTCTCGATAAATTCTGTTGTAAATTTCATAACTTCACAATTGTCCTTGTTCGTATCAATGCGATGGGCCAGTTCATCGAAGATAATCATCGTCAGAACGTTGTTGTCGGCGCTAATCAATGACTTCAACAATGTCGATGAATTGTTGGCGAATTCATCCGAGAAATATTTCAATAAAACTCGAGCGAGATCTCGAGATATTTCATACAACGTTTTATCGTAGAAATTTAGAAACGATAAAATTTTGATGATGTCCATCGGTGACAGCAAATCAATGGTGCAATTGTGAGAAGTGTTCGAGAGTAATATGAAAATTCGCCTGTACTCATCGACACTCAATTGCCGAGTGTCTGTAATGTTCAATAAATCGCTATCAATCTTCATTAGATATTCAAAACTCAAAGTGTCGGCAAATAATATTTATTGATTCAAAAACTGAGGCAACAACAATCGTGCAAGCGATTTAATTGATACATTTAAACAACAGAATAATTAAACTGGATTTCCTTTTAATTAATTTTAATAAATTAGTAAATTTTTATAAATATATATAATTTTTTTTACCTTTTAATTAATTTTAATAAAAATTAAATATATATAATTTTTTCTTCATCAATTCTTAACAGCGTTGATGTATGAACCCTTTGTTTGCTAATCCACCAAAAATTTTCGATGTGACTGATATCTGGAGAGTATGGGAGCCAGTCCATGACGTCGTAGTTGTACTCATCCAGAAACTGCTTTATGCTCTGAGCCTTTTGACATGGAGCATTGTCTTGTTGGAACACACAGTGAGCATCCGCATACCAATGTCCAATCACCGGAAGTAGATAGTTGGTAAGTGTCTGTTGGTAGTTGGCAGCTTGTATCGTTATATCAATGACAGAAAGCTCAGAAGTGCCATAGTATGAGAAACACACCCAAAATATAACATGCTGGAGGAATGGGCGATGCTGAGCAATATGGGCCGATTGTATTCTTTCTCCATGGGATCATCTCATGAAATGGGGACGAGGAGGCTTTACGTCAAAAGCTGATTCATCCGAGAAGATGACTTGAGAGAAAGAAAATACATGATGGGAAAAGGGTAAAATTTTGTAGGAAGAAGGAAAACGCATATGTACGTGCAGTACTTACTGTTTTCCAATTTTCTACTGACCACTCACTGTGCCTTTTACACCATTGGAGACGAACTCTCATTTACGCGGCACTCAAAGATGGTGATTTGCTTGGTCGATATGCCAATCGTACTTGTCGAATCAGAGAACGCTTGATCGTGTTGATGCTCACAGTTGATACTGGACCTCCTACAGCTGCTTGGATCTGTCTTACCGTTGACTCCGGATGACGTAAACTCTCTCTATCCTGTAGCCTTTCTGATCTTGCTGAGAGAACTCGTTGCTTGTCACAACAATGACGTCTGGAAAAATGTGATCCGGTTTTCTTAAAATTTTGAATGATTTTGTCAACTGTTGACTTTTCTATTCCAACGTCCTCAGCTACCGCTCGTTGCGTCATCTTCTTTAAAAACTTTTCAATAACAAGATTACGAATTGCTAATGGCGTATCCATTCAAAAGGACGCACAAATTACTTACAATAAACAAAAACAAAAAATTAAAGAAATGAAATACCGTTTATTAGCTTAATTTAATATAATACATTAAAATTCATTAATTCAATAAATATCAATTGTAAATATATATTAGGTTGTGGAAAAAGAAATCCATTATTTTTGCGTGAAATTCGAAACTTTATATGTTTAACATGCTCACACGGCTCACGCAACAAGAGACTTCCTTCAGCAGACTTTTCAGGACAGATGGGTTGGCAAATACGGACCAACGCCTTGGCCTCCACGGAGTCCTGATTTGATCTCGTGCGATAATGCCCTGTGGGACATTCTCAAACCAAAGATATTGGCTCACAAAGCTGCCTATGTCGACGAGCTGAAAGCAGCTATTATAGCTGCATTTCTTGACTTCCCTCGAAATATACTGGAAAGAATCAATACTCATACCTTCCGGCGTCTCCACATCTGTGTTGCACATGACGGTTTACAGGTAGAGCCATATGACATTTTATTCCTACGATCATGTGGTGTTCAATAAAAGTTTTTACCTTATTGCCTTAAATTGTTCTACTCGTAGGGACTTATGACACACCTTGTATATTAAGCTAACTTTAATTAGACTTGGTAAATTGAAATGTAAGAATAAGACTAAATTTGAAACTTCTGCCACTCACATTTGTGGAGATTTTTCCGAAAAAGTGAAAAAGACTGCTTGCCAACGTTTCATTGAGCGATATTGTATATTATATATTAAATATATATTAATTTTATGTATAGTTTACTTGATACAGTCGCTGAATGTTGTGTGCAAACAATCTGTTGGTGATTTGTATGTTTTTCCTGGGTGTAAATAATTGAGTTATTTACGTTCACTAATATTATTCAATGAAATTACACTGATTTGATCTGGTGACTGGTAATAGTACAAGAAGTACATTTGCAGAATTATATGATCGTAAAATGTTCAGTTAATTATTATTATGTCTAATCGAAGAAAAATAAACACTGAAAAATACGGTTAAACATGTTTAATTATTGCTGAACATTGACTATAAATTATGAAACTAAACGTTTAAACGGGCATTTAACCGTTAAACGTGCTGATCCATATTCTAGACACTCCCTGGTAGTTCTATATACTGATCTCAAACTTAGGAGATCATTGGTATATGTAAAAAATAATGGCAATTGTTTTTAAAAAATTAAAAGACATCATTTTAAAATTAAATTTTTATTAACGAAATATATTTCGACGGAATATCCGTCATCATCAGGCGATTTTGATTCTAGCTGTGAAAATGATGTGTTAAAATGATGATTGCGCAAACAATTATGTAATTACTGTTTCACGTAAAAACTTTCAACAAAGTTGATGAGTCACTTGATTGAACATTAATTGCTGGATTAACCCCCTTATTAATAATGCCTCACACGAGACTCTTTCCCAATAATTTTTAAAAATGTGGCATAAAACTTTAAAATTATTTATTTCAACAGAAGATTTACAATGCTATTTTTTATATTCAGCAATATTACTACTATCACTTAGATGTCCATGCTCCTCAACCCGTTTACAGAGATGACAGACTGTATCTCCAATGCAAGTGGTGCTGCACCCATTACACTCAAATTTATACACAAGAATTATATAACATAATTTTTTTA
Source organism: Girardia tigrina (assembly GCA_001938485.1). Taxonomy (NCBI): domain Eukaryota; kingdom Metazoa; phylum Platyhelminthes; order Tricladida; family Dugesiidae; genus Girardia; species Girardia tigrina. The sequence continues at coordinate 21,082 of MQRK01233270.1, read as the reverse complement.
TTGTTCTTTCTTAAAAATATTTTTTTATTTAAAATTTCTATAAATTAAACAAAATAGGGATAAAAACATTAAAATATTAAAAAAATCTTTCACTTAAAATTATTTGAACACTCAACTATCACCTTCACATGAGAAAAAAATATTCTTGAAAATACTAACACATACACCTTTCGTACATTGTGAAATCAAATATTCCTTTCGTACATTGTGAAATATATGGAGAATTGAAAATTGGCAACTTAATTATAGAATTTTTAATTAAAAAATATATTTTCAAAAAAACTAAATAGAGAATTTTTAAAAAATTAAACTCAAATGGAGTTTTCGATTTATTATTGAACATATTCTGTAACACGATTTACAAATTCAGATTCATAGTATTAATTGATCTTAGAATAGAAGATTTGAATTTTTAAAACCCTTTGAATAAGGAACAGTTAATGTGTAGCCACAATTAAGTCTCTCATTTGTTCGTAAATCGGGTTTCAAAACATATTTTCCTTCAATCATTGTACTTACACCATCTTTAAATAATTTATCAATTGTTTCTCTAGTTAATTTCTCAAGGAAAGATTTTGAATATCCATTCTTATGTAAAATGTCACTCAACTTGTTTAAACTAGAATTGACCTTGGAATAGGTTGGAAACAAATACCAAGAACGAAACACCGACCCTTTAATCATGTTACGATTATATTTGGGTTCACAAAAATTTTTGGAAGTTGCGTACAACCCGTATCAGTTTTCTTTCTATAGATCTCTGTTTCATAATGATTACCCTTCCTTTCAATTAACAGAACAAGAAAAGGTAACAAACCATTATTTTCAGTCTCGACAGTGAAAGAAATATTTGAATTTAAGGAATTCAAATATTCCAAAAAAGTAGACATGTAATCTTTTTCAGAAAATATTAGAAAAATTCAAAAAATTAATTAAAGTATCGAAAATATTAATTAAAAAGGAATTTATTTGAAAAATCAAAAATTTGCTATTTAAAAAACCGTTCGATTCCAAAAAAGCTGAATAAAAACTATTCTGAAGCTACACAATCAACCGTTCACTGACTCATCATCAATAACTTGAAAACAAGCCTATCCTTTCTCGGCGATCGAAAAAACGAATAAACATTCCTCAAGGATCTAATCACCGAACTATCATCTTTCGACGACCTGACGATCACTCCACAACGACCTGACAACCGACTCATCTCCTTCAATAGTCTGCGAACAAATTCACTTCCTTTCAGTCAATCTCAGGTCCACAAATGCAGACATTGCAAGATATATTCTTGTGACACTGCTTGACATTTTTTAATGTGATAATAAAGAAATGTATCGATTTCAATCTTTCACGTAAAGGGGTTCGAGTATATCTTGTGAATGTACAGTGTGTACGTTGTGAATCATAAATCAAAACTATGATTTCTTATCATGTATCGCGTGCTGTTCTTAAATGTGCACGTTATGTTGTAAAATGAAACGTACTGTATTGACGCGGCAATTCATAAACGACATTTGTTAATGTCGAAACGAAACACCTGGACGATACAGGTTAAAGTTGATTTTGTATTACCGTTATCAAGTAACTCATGCAGCCTCCACAAACAACAATATAAGAATTCATAAATCTTTAAGAGTCAATATAAACTAAAATTTGCTTTTTTTGATATAATCTATATTATTTTTTTGCACTTTTTAGTGATTAATAATGTCCGTAAAACTGTCGTCTCCGTACGGGTATTTAAAATGTTTTGAACTACATGAGCAACCTTTATGACTAGAACAAAATAAAAAAAGAACATCGAACATTTTAATAGTACATATTAAATGTTTTTATAGCTATAAATTTTTATATAAAAAATAAAAACACTACGATTATTTTCAATAAAAAAATAAAAATACACTTAAGAACTAGTAAATCTAAAAAAAAATTTATATCCATTCTGTATGCGGACAGATCTCTACTTGGCCTACGGAATGTTTTTTCATTTTTTATTGTTTTTTTAAAATATTTTTTAATAAAAATTTCAATAAATTAAACAAAAAGCGATAAAAACATTAAAAAAATTTAAAAAATCTTTCACTTGCAATTATTTGAACACTCAACTCTCACTTTCACATATATATTGAATTTTTTCCAATCAAAATTCTAAATTTTTGCAAAATAAAAAAAAAGAAATTTTAAGCATGCAAATAAAAATTTTTCAATCCGAAATTAAAATTTCATATAAAAAATTTCCTTTCAATCGAAAATTTGAATTAAAAAAACTTTTATGTAAGTAAAATGTTTTTCAATTTTAAATTAAAATTTTCTACATTTTGTGTTTAACTAAAAATATATTAGAATGCGAATATGAAAAAAAAATTAGTAAATAAAAAGAAAATTTTTTTTAATTCACATATAAAAAAGAAGAAAAACGTCCAAAACAAAAAATCAAGCAATCCAGCAAGTAAACTTAACAACGTGTTTTATTTCGAATCTATTTAATTTAATTTAAATTTTGATTATTAGACGAAGCAATCGAATTTATATTGTTCTGAAGAAAATTTTATCGTTGAACGAATTCGCGTTTGATTCAGTAGACTTGAATTTCATTCTTTTGATGTTTAACTATCATCCGAGTTTCTCTAAAATGAATTTTATCGCGAGTTGTTCCTCGTTAAAAGCGTTTGGGCGAGATTGCCGATCGAGTTTTGTTCTTGAAGGGCCATCCCAATACAGTTATTTCCTTTTCGTGTTCGACGCAGTGTCTTGCTTGACAGTCCGCATTGTAGAGAAGTTTCCGCTCATTGACCGGTAGCCCCCTCGCGCTATCGCTCATCAATCCTTTGCAAATATCCCGACGTGACTCCAGTCACTCCTTCACATGACAAAAAATATTCTTGAAAATTCTAACACATACACCTTTCATCCATTGTAAAATATATGGAGAATTTAAAATTGGCAACTTAATTATAGAATTTTTAATTAAAAAATATATTTTCAAAAAAACTGACTTGAACAAAGTTACTAACATAACTTATAAACCAAATGATGTCTATAAATCATATATCATGAACATAAGAACCTTTTTTAATTTGCAAAATTGTTGAGGCCAGCTCGATGTGGTAAGGAATCAGACCCCCAGCATACTGGTTAGGTAATATTATAGGTAATCGGGAACCACCAATACTCAATCAGTGACTATCACTACTAAACTACTCATCTCTATTTTGACCTCGACAGTCTCACTGTTCTCTGATCTTCTGATGAGACGTACCTCTCAGTCCAACATCTACAAATAGGGGAGGACCTTGATTAACCTTTGGGTTCAAAACACACATAGGGGATGACCCGGTCTTCAGTTACCATACAGGTACGTACATTACCACTAAGAACTCAGGAATTCCATCTAAGTACGTATTTATTTTATTCTATTGATACCTACATTTATACACGAACGTCATAACAACAAATGGCGGTAATTATCGGAATAATCATATTCTTCACTTCCTACCGATACGGACCGACACCGCTGTTATGATTGAAAATCATAATTTATTATCTTCTTTTTAGATATATGTTATTCTAAGTCATTCTTTGATAACAGTTCACGTGTAATATATTTTACATTTTACACATTTAACAATCTCCATAGCAACTTACATTATTGTATAACGGATATCTGTCACCTATTTCTATTCTATAATCAATCATTTATTCACCGCCCTCTTCCATTTAAATACCTTATGTTTAAATTTCTGGATAAATGGTAAACTTTTATTAAAATCAATAATGCCATTTTTTTCGAATAAATAGTTTTTCTCATGTATATACTGCTTCTTTATATTGAAAAGTTGTTTACTGTTTTTATATATCTATTTTCATTTTTTGTATTTTAAAGATGTATTAGATTTTGAAATGTCATTAAATATTCTTGTTCCAATGTCTCAAAATCGGAATAAAATGGCCAAATTGTAGTTTGTAACTTTATTGGTATAAAGAGCTCTAAATTTTTAAAATTTATTAAGATGTGTTTTGCATTGTTATTTTTTTAAAAATCGATTTCGAAACATACCTTTTCAACTTTGCGAGGTACTTTTGATAAAATTACTTTTTGAAGGGCGTTATTTTAATATGAATTTTATATATAAATTTATATAGGTTATGCATCATTTAAATGTCAAAAATATAAAAATAAATTGCATAATCAAAAGAGGCATACATTTACGTATTGTAATGCTGAAAACATCACACACCAACATACAAACATAATTTCGGAGCATTAAAATATATATTTAAGTATTTCCCACATTTTAAAAGATAAATACAATAAGTATCTTAGAAAAATTGACGTACAATGCCAGATACATGTAGCTTAAAGATCCCTGCAGTAGAATTGAGAGTGGAAATATTTTCACTAAGTTACTGCCTTTATAGAACTTGTATCAATGTACTGTTGATAAGTTAAAATTGAAATTTAATTGAAAATTCTTCATTTGAAGTGATATAGTGATCAGAAACGGTGGTACATGCTTATCCAGTATTTGAAAATATGTTATGAACACGATTTCTTTAATATTGAAAGCATTCCGCGTGCTATTTATTTTTATGTTATATGGTTATATGAAATATTGGGCTTCCTTGACACGTCATAGTTTGAGTTGTTTAGTTACTTTTTATAATACATTGTGTACTTCGAACGACGGAACATATTTATTCTAAATTTATTAAAATCAAGTCCATTTGAACATAACACAAAAGATGAATATAGAAACACAATTCAATAACTGAGAAAAACAAATTTTAATATGTCATATTCTACATCTCCCCCAGATTCATAAGAATCTAAATGGTCCCATGAGACAGTCCTGAAATCTCGTCGGCGGTCGACGCTCTCGGACAACTGATTCCGTGTCAACTGGAACCGTGGTTGGATGATCTCTCAGTGAGTCATCAGCACGATGAGAAGAATCGCTCAGCTCCGAGACAATCAACTGGGATTGCAGTCTTTGGTCAGCGATATGATACAATGAACCAACATTCCTGATGGAGACAAGAAATTTAAGTGGACTAATTACTTTAATGATTTCTTCTGTCCATCTTTCATTACAGCAGTAATAGATTCGGAATGAAGAGACGCATAAGAACTCAGCAAGGGCTCCACGTTCGAAGAATGTATTTCTCAAATTCTTAATGACTTCCTGCTCTCTAATGAGTCTCCATTTAGCAAATAGCGATGATCCACAATCAATGATGCTTAGAAACCTTGACTCCTCGAACTTCGTGACATCAATTGCAATTCATTACCAAGAGTCACCAACATCCAAACTCCCTTTTTCCCATCGAACCGATGTGGGATCGAGAGATTGGCACGGTTACAATGAAGGATGATTTGCCGAATTTTTTCATCACTGATGTTAACATTGAACTCCTTCACTAGAAAAATCGATCTCTGGAGTCCCATATGTGTTCTGTCATGAATTTGCTTAAATCTTTCGATATCCGATTCTAAGATGTCGGCATCATTCATCTCAGATCTAACGTAGACCACGCGCAGCTTCAAATTATATCCGAAAAATTGGAATAGTGCACTTAGGAGACCCAAATCTCTGTTCATCATACAATGTTAAGAATCCTTTCTCAATCCACTGTTCTAAGACCTCCTCGAACTTGTCTTTAACTGATTTACTAACATTGTAACTGCCACACTGATAATCAAATTTTGGTAGCTCCCTTATTGACCATTTCCATTTCAGCCTCCAACATCGGTCGTATGATACCTTAAAATTCTTCTCAGTAATTTTTAATCGGTAGACCCTTTCTCTATTGTGAGGAATATTTTAAATTGTTTGAATGTGTAAATGTATGGATGCTGTATGTTGATTTAAGTATGTTGAATGGTGATTCTCYCACCCAGATGGAAATTGGTATTTTTTTATTAAGTTTAAAGTGATTGACTATTCGAACATAATTAAAATAATCATTTTATAAGTTCATATCTTTAATTTCAGAATTAAAATTAAGTTTAATATTTTTTAGTAAAATTTAAATTAAATGCATTTTTAATAATTTGATGTCTTTTTTATTATTTTGGGATTTATTGAAAAATGGAAAAAATTAATATTTTTAATTAATATTTTTTAGAGGTTTAATATTTTAAAAAATAATTTAAAAAATTACTCGAACAATCATGATAAAAAACAGAAATAAGAAAACCAATTAGAACGATGGCAAACGATGAAAGACCTTCTGAGAGTCTTAATGACTCTAAATGTAATTGCAATAAAGATTTAAATGAGATTTGTTGAAATGTTCTTAATATGGCGACACACGACCACGTGACACCAATTATCAAAGGACCGGAGATATTCGATGGGTCAGAAGCAAAATTAGAAGAATTCCTAATAAGCTTTGAGAGATATTCAAAGATTTTGGAATTTAAGGAAGAAAGAAAAGCAATATTAGTTACATCATTCATGACCCCAGAAGCGATAAACAAATATGAGAAAACACAAGGAGGCAACTGGGAAAAAAGAATGAGAAGTGCATTCTCAAAAGAGAAAAATATTTTAGAGATAATGAAAGAGCTTGTAGAGATTAGAATCGTGGATAAAAATCAATCAGAAATATTTAAAAAGATTGATGAACTAGTGGAAAAACTAGTTGAGAAAAAACTAGGAAAAAAGGAACTTTCAGATCTAGCGTACGCCAATGCCATAGAATATAGAGAAGTAAGAAGAGAAATGAATCTGAGAAATGCCACAAAAGCAGAAGATATAAAAAATATCCAAGAGAAAATTTACGAATTTGAGCTGAAAAATATGAATATAACTGTGTACGCATACACGACAAAGGAAAATAAAGAATGGAAGAAAGTAGAATATAGAACAAGAAGACCGAGACCAAGATACGAAGAGAAAAAGATCGAAGAACCAAGAAGAAATTTTAATGCGAGAAGGATCATACGTCTGGCTTGCCATGAAGAAGGACATGTGAGACGGGCATATCCAAATGTTAAATGTAACCATTGTAATAAGAAATGGCATGTAAGAACACAATGTTATGCGAATCCAAACAGATTTAGTGAACGCGAACAATCTGGAAGAGAAGATACAAGAATTAAAAGAAATGAACGAAAAGAATACGCAAACACACAGTACAGAGATCGGATGGGATATAAGAATAGAAGAGACCAAGTAGCAGAATTAGAAGATTTCGATGACGACTGGGAAAGAATGTCGGAAAGATCGAATAAAAGAGGAAGTTTAACAAGAAAAGAAAATATTACAAACAAGAAAAATTTCAGAGACGAACAGGGAAACGAGGAGGCACGATCACAGGGAGAAGTGATCAGTGCACTTTACTAAGAAACGAACGCATGTGTATGTTGGACTATATGAATGATTGTTTGTATGATGACGTATGTTGTGTATGGGATGCTGTTGAAAATATTCCTCAAGAATTGTGTATATTAGATGGTGAAAACGAAATACACAATGAGAAATGTGACAGTTTGATCACAGAAAAAGATGAAGAAAGAAACACAGAGATAATAAAAATATCAAAGTTTAAAATGGAATACGAAGAACTGAAAGGGAGACCTAGTATATAATTTCAAATAAAGAATAAAAAAGGGGCTATTGGATACGGGAGCACGAGTCAATGTAATTAAAATAGACATACTCAAAAATATGGAAAATATCAAAATAAAGGAGACAAAAAGACGTATACACTGTGCTAACGATTCGGAACTAGTAAATTACGGAATAGTACAACTAAAGATTAAGATTGAAAGAATACAGAAAACAGTGGACTTTTTTGTAGTAACAGATTTAGAACCCGAAATGATTGCAGGAATGGATTTTTTTAAATAAATTCAGCATAAAACTAAAGAAAGAAACATGATACAACGAAGGAGTGCTGGTAATACGCGATACTTTAATTGATGGAGACAGACTTAAAAGAATAAGGGAAATATACGCAGATAAGATAGATGAACCATTAATGAAATTACTAATAGATTATAAAACGATATTTATGACGGACAAATGGGATATAGGGAAGACCACACTAACTAAGCATAAAATTGAAACACAAGGAGAACCAATATTGGTAATACCATACCGACAACCAAAACACTTTGAGGAAAAACTAGATGATATTATCAAGAATTACGAGGAAAATGATATCATTGAAAAATGCAGTTCGCCGTGGAATTTTTTGCTAGTATGCGTATGGAAAAAAGACAAACAGGATATCCGAGTATGTGTTGATTTTCCACAATTAAATAAAGTCACAATCAGACCAGCATTTCCAATGCCAAATGTAGAAGAAATGCTAAATACATTAAATAGAGAGAAATACTTCAGCACGATCGACTCGGGGAGTGCATATCATCAAGTTGAATTGGAGAACGATTCAAAATTAAAAACTGCATTTTCGACAAAGAACGGCCAATATTGTTTTAAAAGAATGCCATTCGGAATTGCAGCTGCCCCAGCGACATTTCAAGAACTAATGACAAGAGTGTTTGGAGAATTAAACTGGAAAGATGCAGTTGTATACCTGGACGATATTCTAATTTTCGCAAAAGACAAAGAAGAACATTTCAGACAAGTCGAACACATATTTCAAAAGATTAAAGAATCGGGCCTTCGGATAAACCCTGAAAAGTGACAATTCAAACAGTGTTAGTGGGGTACAGAACAGCTACTATACTTTTGAAGGGATGTACATGGCCCTGATTATTATGATAAATAAATATGATCGTATTCGTTTACTAGTTCAACTTTTCTTCAAGAATATTTTATAGGAAATTACTGATTTTAGAGACGATTAAAATCAACGATCCTACATAACCATATCGTGGAATATTTTGACAATTTCAGACGTCGTGGCCATTTTTAGTCGTCTACTGTGAAGATCATTTTCTGGATTCCTAATACCATGTTCAAATTTCTTTATCCGCTTATGAACATTCATAAATAATTGAACAGAGTCTCAAAAGTCTCTTGTAAATCTTTATGAATTTCCGTTGCCTTCCAATCGTTTTTCACAAAATATTTGTGTACAGGAATCATTTAGTTTTATTCATTTTACATAACTCAAAAAATTAACTTTTTTCAAATGGGTACCAAGTAGATTCTCCAAGACAGAACAACCAAATTTGACATTTGGACACGAGACAATTGATGTAAAATCTTGTCACTTATATCTTATTCTAACTGTTGCTCTCAATTCGTGAATTTATCAAAACACTCTCGCACCTTTCTTCTTCTTATTTAATTTACTTTTTATTTTCAATC
>MQRK01233270.1:0-11745 GCA_001938485.1 Girardia tigrina | reverse complement strand
AAAGTCTCTTGTAAATCTTTATGAATTTCCGTTGCCTTCCAATCGTTTTTCACAAAATATTTGTGTACAGGAATCATTTAGTTTTATTCATTTTACATAACTCAAAAAATTAACTTTTTCAAATGGGTACCAAGTAGATTCTCCAAGACAGAACAACCAAATTTGACATTTGGACACGAGACAATTGATGTAAAATCTTGTCACTTATATCTTATTCTAACTGTTTCTCTCAATTCGTGAATTTATCAAAACACTCTCGCACCTTTCTTCTTCTTATTTAATTTACTTTTTATTTTCAATCGCTAGTTTTCATCGGTTTCCTTACAATTTTCGGAACTATTAAAAAAGAGCCTGGGTTCATTTTTTAATAGTGTAAATTGTGGGTCCAGTTTTTTTAATAGTATAATTTTTGCATCCATTATATATTAAGTAGTTTTTACAAGAAAGTAAAATTGACCTCAGAACATTTTGGAAGATCTCTTAAGATATTCAAAAGAAGAATCAGTAAAAAAAGACGTTGTACGATCTGAGTATTTCAGCTCCAACACTGATAAAATTCACAAAAATATAAGGCAGTGAAGTGAAAGCTTATTTTCGCAAAAACCAAATTATATTAGAGGTAGAGCTACGGAAAATATAGGTTTTTGAAATTTTGGACACAAGTTTTTCACCAAGTCCAGGACATATGGAAATTGTTCCTGATCGTAAAGCCGATCATTCGAAGGGTTTATTGAGATGGAATAATAATAATTCTTTTGTATGAGTGACAAGCTTATATATTTATAATCATTAAACTGTTAACTATAATTTATTCTTTGTGGAACCTGTTACTGGTGTTCATACTCAGGCTATTGAATCTTATTGGAATAAAATGAAAAAACGTAGCAAGTCAATAATAACAAAAGTGTTGGGTCCTTTTTTTAATAGATCCCGATTTTCTTTATTTTTTTGTCTGTGTGCAAAAGTGCCCGGTTTGTATATAAATAAATTCGCCGCATGTATTGGCCCGAAGGCGTCCTTTACACCGGCACTGGTTTACACAAGAGTTCTTTCACTAGCGGCCTCTCCCCGCACCCATCACTTTGGTGAATGTCTCCGCCAAGCCTGCCAACACTTTTGCTCACACACCTGACCTTAACAACTCATTATCGAAGACCAAGTCCTCCTCCCATGATGAGTTGTCTTCATCCTCAGATGAATCTCCAATCCTCGTCCTTCATTCTTCTTCCATTTATTTATTATTCTCTTTTCTGATTTGCTTGTATTTGCTCTCTACTTAAAAATGCAAAATTTTGAAATTTTCGTCTTTTAAATCATTGTTTTTATCTATTAATTTTTCTATTTTTTATTTTTTATAAGTTATTTTTCACATTCAAAATAATTACTTTACTCTGTAAGTATCTTTTTTACCTTCTATTACTTCTTTCTAGCTGTTTTGTAAAGTATAATTCTTCTTTTTAAGTGTTGATACTCCATCCGTTCTTTCGTCATTATCTTCTTAAACACAATTTTCGTCTTCCAATTCAATTTTCTCCTGTATTAATTATATGTTATTATTTTCTAATAATTTATTTAATTTTCACTTGAATTTTTTATTTATTAATATTAAAATTATTTTTTTCAAAATATATGTATCATTAAATATCATCTTTTTTATTACTCTGATTATTATTTTTCGTTTTTATCCTTTATCCTTTAATCTTTTTTTTATTTCAGTAGAAATAAAAATTGAGAAATAAATAAATAATTATAATTGTTATTTAATGATAAGAACTGATTGCCAGCATTTTATGAAAAATAAGCATTAAATGATTAATATTTTGTAAAAGAATTTGAGTAAATATTTGAGTTTGATACAAATTCGTTAATTAATACATGTTATGTAACTGATCATGATGTGTGTCATTGAAACGATCAGATCAACATGTGTTACGAAATCAGTATAAAAGTATCATTTCAAAGAAAAATACGCATCTTCGAAAATGGGATTCTGTGATTCGATTTCTAAAATATTGTTGTGTTTGTTCAACATTATATTTTTAGTAAGTGTTAAATTTATTTCGTTTTTTTTTCTAAGTTTTTCATATTTTAAAATGTTTTACCCTTTGCACTGGGAACAGACAGAATAATACAAATTCATCCAGTTTCCTCCAGTTCTTCTTGGAATCATACTGTGATCTCAAGAGTTATGTGATCCTGGAATATAATTCCCAATTGCCGATGATGTTACGTCCAATAGTACAATAAAGTACACAGTCGCCACTTAAGTTAATGTATTTAATCAAATTGCTACTGAGAAGAGTTTTGGAATTTTTCCTATACATGATTTTTTTCTAGAAATATTTTATTTTTTGTTGGCACATATTGTAGGATAACAAAAACGTATTTAACCTTCTAACGACCAGTTAGGTCGCTAGAAAACCAAATTCAAATAAGCGGTTAAATATTTGTATTAAAAGTATAACTTTTAGTCAGTACCGGATTAAGCACAATTGAGGCCCATAGTCAGTCAAACTTTAGAGGTCCGAGTCGAATTTAACTGTCAGGTACTTTCTTAGTGTCTGTAAGTAGTTTAGCCTATTTTCCATTTCACTCTCAGTCGCGCAGCTACTAGTAACGTAAATTTTGGTTATCAGACATAGACGCCGTGTGATTTTCATTGGCGGCGGCGTGGCGCTGGATAAATTTAATACATTTATCTTTTTAACACGGGCCTCCAAAAAAAGTGTACTTTGCTAAAATGCATCGAGGTTATGTTAAAGTTTCAGCTATCTAAGTTATACATGTGGTATTTGTAGCTTGGATTTTGGTTAGATTTTGTTAGTAGTTAGAATGTTAAAAAATAATTCAAAGTTCTGCTTAAATTATCTTTTGCAAAACTTTGATATTTTTGGTGTTTTATATGAATTAATCAAAAAAATCACTGTAAAAATTTGTAGTATCACTTGAAAATAACACATTGTAACTTTAATAATCTTAGCCGCGTTATTTTAATTTATTTTTAAAATTGAATTAAACAATATTTTTAGATACCATCTTTTCCAGTGTAAGGGTTTTACCTTATTTTATAATAACATAAATTATTAACTTCATCACTAACTTCATTTGATGGAATTATGTTTTCTAGATCATTGGAGCCGTTCTTTTAGGAGTGGGAATATGGATCAAAGTAGATAAATCGAATTTATTCGAGACGATGAGAAGAGTCCATCTGGACGATGTCTCAGGATCATTTAACAAATCAGACTCCTCTGTTTTGAATGTTATTGCAATTGTGTTAATAATTATTGGGGCTTTCACACTTATCACTGGTTTCTGTGGTTGTTGTGGAGCTATCAAAGAAAGTTCCTGTCTCTTATTCACGGTAAGAGAAATGATGTTTAACTTATTCGAAATATTTATTTTTTATTCAAGTATTCTTTGCTGGTAACTGCTGTCATAATAACCGAGGTCGGAATTGGAATATACGCCGGTGTTCAAGAACAAAAAGTATTATTATAATTAATTGTAATTAATTTAATATAATTTTTTCAGTTTACTAATTTGTTAGAAAAAAAACTGCTTAAAGAATTTAAAAAAGATTTTGATGGTATTCTCTCACCAAATCCTTCTATGTTCACTAAACTATTCACGTCTGTGATGTTCGAAGTATGGAAATTACTGATATTGTTTTATTAGTTAAATTAAAATTTTAATTAAAAGTTTAAATGTTGTGGGGTCAATAATAAAGAAGACTTTAATCTGACTACAAACAAATGGCAACATGTTTTCAATGGTACAAAACAAGAACATGCTGTTGGATGCTGTAAATTGAAAGAGCCCTACGTGTTTGATACAGATTCTAGATGTAAATTAAATTATTTTTTAAACAAATAAAAGGTCAAAGTCATAAGTGAAATCAATGAACACATATTAAGACACGTTTTGAAGATCTTCTTCATCATTTACTTGATGACCCTCCGTCAGGAATATGAAAGAGTCTGAAACGCGTCCATGGGCTTTGATTTGGATGATGACTTTCCTGTCGAATCATATATCATATTTTAAATATTCTCAATGTTTATTTATTATTTATTCGTTAATTTATTTAATTATAGTTAATCTGACTGAGATTCGATTCAAAATGGAAGATCCCAACTGTCCCTTTACAAAGGTCACCAAGCTTAATAAAAACGGATGTGTTAAATCATTAATTGAACTGGTAAAGAATAATTTAACGATGGTTCTTGGAGTCTGTATTGGTTTCGCTTTATTTGAGGTATGAAATTTTACGAGAAAAAAACTTATTGAAAATGTTTTTTTTCAGATTATTTGCATCTTTTTTGCTTGCTGTGTAATTCAAAAAAGATAAATCATTGGCATTCAGACTACAACTTTACACTTTTACATAAAATAAATATATATTAAATATAATTAAGTCTTATAATGTCTTGGAAAATGTTTTCCCAACTGATTTTTTATTGAGAAATTGAGTTTTTTTGTATTAAAAGATGGGTAAAGTGTTGCATGACATACACGAAATACTTTGTTGTGGGGGTCAATAAGCGCCAATGTCCGGGAGGGATATCGCAAGAAAGAAGAAAGTTGTGTTGGATGAAATACATGAGACGAAAATATATTAGAAATTTTGGGATATTTTATAAATAAAATAATGCTTAATTGTTTATATCTCATAAAAAGATGAATAATTTCAATTTCAACCAGTTTATGATTACGAAATTTTAAATGTTTACCTACCTTGTTTTCAGTTTCATACCTCCTGGCATTTCCAGGACATCTATCATTCATTTGGTTTAAAATTAATTAAAACCATTTTAAGATCAACTTGCCGTTTCTGTTCATTTTTACTTCACTACTTGTTTAAGCAGATATTATTTTGTCAAGCTAGTATCAAATCGTCTTTTATAATTAAGAACAAGTGTGTACCGAGTTGTTTGTATACCGAGTGTTTAATAAAATATTGTTTAGATCCATCAGCTCTTGTTCTATTTGAGATTTTTGTCAGAATTTTTATATAAGTTAAGGTTATGGCGGTGACTAAGCACATTAGCACGATGACTCAACAAATGTTGAGTTGTTGTTGTCCAAAAACACAGTAGCGTCGCTAGGTGGGTGCAAGGGTGCGGACTGCAATCTCAGAGGGTGTCACCAAATGAAAAATACATCGCGGAAATAACCCTGTATAAATAACCCGATGTTAAGCTAAGGTTAACTAAAAAACACAGGTTATTATGAGTCCATGACGTCAGTTTCCGGTTTAGAATATGATTAGGTCAATTTATGTTGATTTGACTTTACCAGTAATTTTATGTTATGATAAAGTAACGCACACGTTTGTTGACTTGTTATGAAATCATTCAAATGGTGCCGGCACACAGCTGCTGTAGATACCCTACAAAAATGCATTTACAATGCATGATGGGCGGATTGGGCTCCACTTGCCTCCACAGTATATATCTGATATTATAGATTGAATATCTATAACTTAACGTTGTTACAGTTCTTTAATACTTTTGCACGCTGACGGCTGGCCTTCAGTGATTATGAACTTATTTTTTTGTTCTTGTCATTTTGATACTTTAACTTATTACATGGAGAATAAATCAGAATAAATCTGGAGGTGTGACACCGTGACTTTACCGCACTGGGTGACACCAAACCTAGCGACGCCACTGCAAAAGCAAGTGACACCAAATCAATTTTTTAAAATAATAATTTCTTTTCTTTTTAATTAAAACTAATTTAAAATATTTCTATATATATATTTATTAAATAAAGCAAGCAGAAATAATTCAACAATTTGTTATTCAGTTTTGAGCTTCGAGTTGATTCTTAACATCAGACAAATGATTGATTCTGCCATTCACAAAGAAGGATGTTGAAATATAAATATCAATGGCTAATTGTAATGCTAAATAAAATGCTTTCGAGATTTCGAAACATTACTCAAAAGTTCATTAACTGAATTCAAAAGTAAAAGTGATAAATTTAGAAAAGAATCAATTTTGTTTATTTTAAAATTATCTCATGATAAAATTGTAAATGATTTACAGTGAGAATGATGTGTGTGGAAATGGAATTTATTATGCGTTATTATAAATGTGTGTTTTTAAAAAGTGTGAGAATGATGTGTGTGGAAATGGAATATATTGTGCGTATGTGTGTTTATTATAAATGTGTGTTTAAAAAGTGTGTGTAAATTGTTTTGTATGTTCATTGTGCAAGTGTGTTGTTTGAAATCTTCCATTTATTGGTGTGCGTGTGTGTGTGGTTTATATTACAGTTGTCAGCATTGTTGTAAAACAAGAGTTTTACGGTTTTTAAAACTACAAATCAAATAAATGATTAATTAACAAAATTTTAATTCAAAAAAGTCTGCTCATCATAGAAAGAAAACAAAGTCTTTTTTCAAGGGAAGATACACTGACACTGTCTACACCAATTCTCATTTAGTAATGCAAAATAACCATTTACTAAAAATTCTGACAAATAATAATATAAATCAATAATAATAAATATATGTATTTATTGATTTATTTATAACCAATTTTATATCCAACGATTCCGAACGACAGAAAAGTAAATGAAATTGAATTTTTTCAACTGTTATTACTTTCTTCAAAATCCATTTCCCAGGTCGAACAAAAGACAGATGTCAAGGAATGACAATTTCCGGTACGTGGTCTTTTGGGAAAGAATATTTTTTTGAATTTGGAATTTTTTATTGCAGATTTTTCTTTTTTTTAGACTTAATTGTGTTTACATAAAAATCTATATGTATGTAAATATAAATAAATAAAATTTTGTGTTGAATTCATGTATTTTTTTCATTTTTGATTTATTAGCATAGAGAAATATAATAAATATTAAAAATATGGAACGTAAGTCGATGTAGGTAGAAAGCGATTTGGCACGTGTTTTAGATTTAAAAAAATCCAAAGATTTATAAGCACATTTTCGTCGATCTCAGAAAAAATCTAAAATAAATTTTAGTTNAAATTTAAAATTTAACTAATTGCTTTTACCTCTAACATAATGCCTTCAAATTATGTGTTTGTTTGTGTGTGTATTATGTGTATGTATTGTGTGTGCTTTCAATTGTGTTTGTATGTTCATTTATAAGACATATTTATAATGTATATCTTTATGACTTAGACTCTAAGCAAATGCACACGACATCTATTCTTATTGGTTTGTTGATTTTTACAATATATATATACATTAATTTTTATTATTCATTTTACATAGGTATTTATCTAAATGCCTACCATACATAATTAAATGAGAACGCGTGTATACTGAAAAATCTCTCTAGTCGGGTCTTTGATATTGAGAAACAATGTCAAAAAAATCATGATGAATCATAATCCTATTGCCGAATTTGAATTTAAAAATTCGTAAAAAGGTTTTTTTCTGATAGATCCCCAGATTACCTGAATACCAGACGGTTGTAGCAGAGGTACCCAGGAATCTTAGGAGCTCGGATACTTCTAAATGATTGGTCCTATCTTGCAATTATGTCGTCCAGAGAGATCATTGTATCAAATCAGTTTTTGAGACAAATAAAATTCAATCAGTGTAATCTTTTTCGTGACTCAGAAAATAAAATTTGAATTGTTTTAATAAACGCAGAACTCAAATAAATCGTTTTCAAATCGAGACAGCAAAAAATCGTGAAATGAAAATTTCGATACCGTGAAAAAGTGAATTTAAAAAATAAATCCACATCAACGAAACATTCGTTCTGATATATCAGCAAGCCATAAAATGATCATAGATTTTCATTCAGTTAATTGTAAAATTGTCGAACTTGAATTATCTTTTGGCAGAAAAGGAATAGAATTTGAATATAAATAATGATAATAAAAATATAATAAATTTGAAATTTAAATTCCGAACAAAGTTTGTGTCCATAGCTAACCAAACCTCTGGGACGAGTTTACAAATATTATCAAGGATGCAGCTGAAAAAGTTCTGGAAAAAGGTGAAAGACGAAGAAACCCTGGATTAATGGAGAGTTACTGGATTGTTATGACAGTGACATCAACTGAAAAGCAAGAGAAATGACTGCAAAGGAAGTTCGGAGGTTACTGAGGAAGGTCAAAGAGTATTAGGCGGAAGAGAAAGTAAAATTGATAGAAAGTAATTCTGAAATAAACAAGTCTAGAGGATCATTCAAGAAAATTAAGAAACTGACAGAGCCAGGAACAAGACCAACAAGTGTATATGAGGATCAAGATGGAAACATACTTAAAGGAAGTAGGTTTAAAAATTGCTGAAAACTGGAAAGAAATCTGCAGCGAACTAAACAACTTTAAAGCGGATGTAGACAGGAACGTTATCGACAGGAAAACAAAGGGTGACTACAAAGATCAAGAATGCAAAATTTCAAAATTAGATATAGAGGCTATCATAAAAGGTTTGAAGATGAAAGGCGAAAATACAGGGAAAATTCTCGATGCAATATTCAAAAAAATTTAAACAGTGGAGTCTGTGAAATGAAAGGAGAAATCAGATGTATTTTTCTCTTCCATTAACGTTATAGAATAATTAGATAAAGAGATGAGTAATATTTATTTGGAAAAATAGACAGCAGATTGTCATGAATATAATTAATTGTCAAATCATTCGGCAACAATAAGTATCTTTCAAGCCTTGTTAAAATGAGTGAACCGAAATATTCACATGGAATTTGTTGTACAAATGCTGATTTCCCTGTTTAATCTGTTGACTGGTAAACTCGCAATGCAAGTGGTTTAGGTGCCGAAAATAGAAATTTGATGGAAATTTGTCAGCGAGAGTGCCATGTGAGAAGAAATTCCAGTTCAGCTAAACCAGAAAACCCGAACAAAATGAATAATGATCCAACTGGGATGCGTCAAAGAAAAACAATGGGGAAATCAGCTTGTAGAGTTTTACAAAGCGACTTAAATAATTGGATTTTAAATTGTCCAGAATACTTAAGCATTAAATAGGAACAATATAATAAATTACTTTGACCTATAATGTCACATGAAATAGTATGAAATGCCCGATGAAATAGCAGTATTCGACGATGAATGTCATTCCCATTGTCACGAATATCGAGAATGTTGTGAAACATATATTCCTGCTATCGAACGCGATAAATTCGAATGAAAAAATCTTAAATTATTTGGTGAAGTGAAAATTTTAATTAAATCCTCATAATCATAATCTCAATCAAATATTCACTACAACAATTTATCAGCAACAATATCGAAGTACATGCTCTTACTCAGTCTCTTCATTTAAATGTTCAAACCTTTATAGTCCATACTCTGTGTAACAAGCCTTTGATAAAATCGCATTTGTATTTTTGTTTACAAAACCTTTCTAGTGTTGCATACATTCATTTTCTTTGGATTTCTGTCTCGTAATTATCATACATCCTTCTAACCAAAAAAATCAAGGAAAGAAATTCGATTATTAGTCTCAGTTTCAATTGTAAACTGTGTATTGGGATTTATTTCATATATACAACTCAAAAACGATTCTGTTTGAGCATTTTTTCAATTGCAAGAAAATATCTTCCCCATATCTCCTATAAACCAAAGTTTATTTACTGTTGAAAAAGTACATTTTTTCTCTATGGATTACATGAAAAGGGATACAAAAGTATGTACTAAAGGGTACCAAATTGCCCCTTTTTACCTATACTACTTATAGTAGAATACAAATGATACATCCATTGTAGCAAATTCAAATAGAGTTTTAAAAGCTTAAACTTCAGATATTTTGTACTTAATAAATAGGAAACATGTCGTCAATTATAGTGAATTAATAAATCGTTATTCAAATGATATGTTGTTCGTTGTTCACTATGTTAAAACAATTTTATAGATAGTAAAATGAGAAGAAAATATTTTTTTTATTTTATTTTAAATTTTTAGGTGTCATCGCACTTAATTAATAATCCTTTGAAATAAACTGAACTAAAACATCTTTACATGTAGCGCTTGTTTAACATGACTAATGTTGTTTAAAACAAATAATATGTTTTATTCTCACTTAGGAAAACATATCACGGTTCAAACGATTCTCGTAACATTATGATACTTTACATAATTTTATAATAATTTAATATGAATAATTTATGTTTGGCATTTGATTTTGGGCGTTTTGAAGTTTCATGCGAAGAGTTGTTGCATTCGAGTGAAAGCATCGCTAGGAAAACTTATTCTTCTGCTGATAGTCTAAATGATTAAGTTCCATAAGTATTGTCGACAAACAAGAAAGAATACAATGAGTATGGAGGGTATATTGAGTAAAGTAAGAAGAAAAATTTGTTTCTCAATAAAGGGAACTAATTGAAAAGTTCAGATGAACTTCTCATAATAAGTATATTTGATTTTTTTGAAAAATAATTTTATTAAAGTTTTGTTAAGAAATTAATTATTGAACGTGTTTCAAAGTTTTGGTGCCTAGAAACTTCGTATAAAATCTTTTTAAAAAGTATAATGTTGGCAAATTGTTTAATGAACAATATTAACAGCATCACAATTTGAATGTAAACATTTATTGTCAACACAAACAGATTCTTCACAACAATTTTCAGATGTCATCTTTCTTTGATTGATATAGTTTCTGTTTATGTATTCAAATCTAAAACAACAATGAATGGGAAAGTTTTTAATATTAATTTTAAATTTCTTAAATTTTATTGGATGAAAAGGCATTACGTAATTTTGTAAATGAACATTAATTTTTAAAATATATTAAATTTAATAAGTTAAAATCGTTTACTAAAAATATTATTAAAATTCATAATTATAAAACTTTAATTAATTAGTACNTAAAATTAATATCATTAGATTCAAATAATCAATCAATAAACATATCAATCCCATCTGAGTAGGAGAGTCACAAATCAAAACAGCATACAAACAACAAACTTACAACATTCCAAATTATCCCTCACAAACAAGAAATCGGTATACATTTTGGCATTTTTTTAAAAATTCTTAATTAAAATTTTTAATAAAAAATTTAATTATAAATTAAAATATTTTTAGATACCTAATGATAAGTACTGAATTTTCAACAAATGGGAAGATCTGTTCAATTTTTTTGCACAGTGCAGTATCGATTAACACTTTTTGCACTAATTCCATGGTTACGGCACTCATTTTCATGGTTACTGTGACAAAGTGCCAATCGATAGTGCACATGTGCAAATCAAAAGTCATTTTATATTAGACAAGACTACCGTCATGGCGATTTGGATTAATGTTAATGATTTATGTGGAACTAGGAAACTTTGTTGGCCTCGGACTAGCACCAGAGTCGATGGTAGCTCCCCTGGGAACATATGTTTTAAAATTTAAATTGTCGAATATAAAATGTTTTAATGGTATTTATATAAGTGAATAATATTATTTATAAAAATGAATAGAAGTGTTTATAATTTGAATAAAGGTGTTTATATTGGTGAATAACTCTGCAATTACCCCAGATTCTTAAAATAGATTAACAAGTATTTAATGGAAGACCAAGTGTGAATACTAAAGTAGTTGGATCAAAATTAGATTGTTTATTGAATACTGGACGCATATTAATGTAGCGAAGTTATGAATCTGTTAGGGTTTCGAAAAATACATGTGAACAATTTTGATAAAATTTTATAAAGGAAAATTTTTAAATAATTCTTTTAGTAAAATTATTAATTTCAAACAAAATAATATTTAGTTTAACAAAACTTGGAATTAAAAATTATAAATGTTTGTT
>MQRK01233267.1:15585-27036 GCA_001938485.1 Girardia tigrina | reverse complement strand
ATCTAAAATATCAATTTTCCATCTGGGTGGGAGAAACACATTTCCAAATACTAAACTCAACATACAAAATTCAACAAACCAATTTCAACATACCAAATTTAAAATATTCCTCACAACGCACATGAAAGGAATAATTCCTTTTTTGCTGTTACCCCCCCCCCCACTGTTACCAGCTATCATTTATTAATCCATCGATTAATTCATAAAAATATTTTTCCTTGTCCTCTTCACACACCAATATGGAGAAACTTAAATTACTTAACATCGGTTCAGTGTCCTTCCATTTCCAGCTCACTACCCATCAACTGCCATCAAACCTCACGGAAAAGTCTACATCGTCAATTACTTTAAACTCAACACTACTTTCATTGCTCAAACAATTTACAATGTTAAAATTGATCTTTTCATTTTGTCTATCCGGCTTCCATACCACATCAGCATTACCATTAATTTCAAGGCCAGCAAGTTTGTTTATTATATCCATTCCAAAAATTGCACCTGTCCCAGAAACTAGTTCATTTATGATGAGCATATCAGTCTCTATTATTCTTTTTTCTACGCTAATTACTACTTGAATTCACCTCTTATATTCTATTTTTACTCCACCAACTTCAGTTAGCCACTAATCTTTTTCCTTCATCTTTTCAATACACACTTATCCCTCGATCAAACTTACAGTACTGTCAGTATCTATCAACACCTGCACCTTCTTATCCTTGATTCAGGTACTGACTAGTAGTAGAGTCTGAATTGTGTTTGGAGAGCCAGGGGCGTTAACTACTGCTCTCTGTTGGAATTTAAATTTTTAAAGTTCTGGAAAAATGATCAATCTGATCGCATAAATAAAATTTAACGGAAAAATGTTCTATCGAGATGCTTCTCAACCGCTTTGTCGTCCGAATATTCAAACAATATCAACTTTAATTTACAGTATCTAACAAAAATTATAGAAGATTTATGGAATATCAAATTCGGAGGAACTGATTCTATTTAAAAAGCTTGAGATTTAGCTGACTCAAATTAAACCTATGCATTTTCTTTTTCGCAGTAATTGAAAAAAAACAAAAATAATCTAAGACTTGAACAATAAAAACATGGCACAATATTATGATTATTTTTAACAAAAAATCCTTGAACAATATTGATGTTTTGCGCTACTAAATTTAATTAATATAGGGTTATTTGATAAAACTTTCCACTCTGAACAGTTTGTGATTAACCTTCAAAATAGGAAATACGACAACTTATTTTTTTTCTAAATTTTCAAATTTTTATAAGAAATGGATACATAATAGATGATTTCAAAATCAATAAATTATATTGTAGTGACAAATTAATATGACTGTTTCAAAAATATTATAAGATACAATATACCTAATTATATCGATGAAACAACAAAATATTTGTTAGGTATGTTAAAAATACATAAACTAGAAAATTACTAGAAAATAATTTTATAATGGTTGAAACAAAAGTTATGTTTATCCTTTATTGTAGATTATTTCCAAAAATAAATAAAAACCTGAAATAAATAAAATGAAAAAACTAGTTGGATTGAAATTTAATAGAATATTAAACGCAAGGTTAAGCCTGTAATATTAATTATGTTTTTTTATATAATTGTTAAAATAAAAGGTTTTGAGGATAAATATTGTAAAAAATCCTATAATAAAATCTGGTGATAGGACTAAGAATTATTTTTGAATTAAATTGTAAAGTTTTGTAATAAAATTATATTTGAAAATGCTTCTGTTTCTTTTCTTCACATAAATAGAATAAATCACACCAATACCCCAACATATTTGTTATTTGGAAAATGTTTATTCAATTTTGACAATTTTTAAAACTACTTCCTTTCGTTTGCTATTTTTTTCAACACATAAAAATTAAACAGTTTAACATTCTTTATTAATTGCCTTTATAAATAAATTATCAAATATATTTGACCAAAAATCACAGTTGAAATTTAAACATTACAGTTATTAAAACTGCTAAAAATTGTAAATTGCTAGAATTGTAAACTGCTGTAAAATTGTGAAATTTCATAAAAATTAATAATGAGTTATAATTTTTTTACAAACTAAAAAAATAAAATAAGTAAAGTCTTTTAAAACATTTTCGGTCAAAATATAATTTTATTTATTAAATATTTTTTTTTAATATTTTGAACTTTGATTATTACTTTGCCTTTTATCTTTACATCACTTCTAAATAGTAAGATAAACAATATTAAAAATAATGACTAATAATTTAATTCTGTTATTACATTTTTTATTAACTTATAGTGACATTTTATTCTTGACTAATAAAAAACTAAAAAGAGAGAATAAATGAATAACGATTTCGCATTATAAAACTAGAAGACCTACAAACGACAAACATGCATTTCTACAGGAGACAATATCGACCGTTATTTTAGATTTAAGAAAATTAATAATAGATTTAAAAAATATAACAATAATTCATTACATTCCTTTATTCACACTCAATTTAATTTTCGAATATATTAAAATCATTCAAAATCTTTTTTATGTTATTAAGTTTCAAAAAACATTAAATACCAACTTGATTTTTTACAATAGAATATCTAGTTTAAACAAAATAATATGCACTAACCAAATATTCTGATTAGACTTTGCATCCTTTTCTCAAAATGAAAATCAAAGCATAATAAATTTTCTAGGGTTAATAAAAACTGAAATTATTATTGAAATTTCTAAAGTGAATTTTTCGTGTTCTTCATTATTCATTAGGCTAAAAGTTAATTAATTTTGAGAGCATATTGTCAATGCTGGAAAACTAATGAGTTTATAACCTCACCACTATTCATAGATTAAAGCTTAATTGTTTCCTTCTTAGTGCACGCATATTTTAAATAAGAATGTCTTAATTTTATTGGACATGTAAGAAATAGAAAAAATTTTATTGGATAAAATTTTTAAAGAGATTTACTTTGTCGCCTTGGCCTGAATAAAATTCAGATTTATTTGTAAATTATCAAGAATTAAATATATTTTTAAGTAAAAAGAAAGATTATTTAATTTTATTACTTAAAATAATTAAGCTTTAGCACTCATCAAAATTTCAATATCAAAAAAATTTTATTGATATTCTTTAGAATGCTCATTTCAATGGACCTAATTAGGTCTATGTTATTAACTTATTAAAAAAAATAAAATTAGTGTTTAAGGACTAATTGAATTTAATATATGCTTTACATATGTAATATTTACATGTAATTATTTAATATGTAAGCGATGTATAATTATAATTTTAAATTATATTATATTGAATAATGTGTTTGTGAATATTTAAAACTTATTATCTTCCTAATAATACCTTAATTGCTATTGATGATCAATGAAGATCTAAACATGTACAACGATATTGTTGAATATCTGCTTTGTTGTAATGAAAATAATATGGCAAGGATTTAGGGTACTTAGCTCCTAAAATTGCACACCAATCTCAATGAACATTTTACTGATTCTGGTAGTTTAGAGCCACGATATATAAATAACTTCAATAGCCTGCCCATGAGAGAAGGAAAGATGTGTTTCAGATTAATAATCTTCAGTGTGAGTACTGACTAAGACATAAATGCAGATTGTTTGAGAATATTTTGGTGATATACGAGAAGGAAAAAAAGAAATGGATCGATAAGTATTCGTGTTGGCGTTGGATTGCAACTTGGTACTTAAGCAATCGGAGAAAGACTTCTTTACGAAAGTTAAAAGGAAAATCACTACGCCAAATGTATTTATGGTGAAAAACAAATGTAATACGACAGATGACGATTCTTACAATTTGGATGGGTATTAGATCTAGCGTTTGCTGGCGCAGTGAGAGTCTTTCATGAGATGAATCAAAGGTTTATGATCTGTTCTGACAACTAATAAAAATATCGGAAATTTTTCACTGCTAACACAATAGACAAACATTTCAGGTAAAAAGGTAGAGTGTCACTGTTCAGTGGAACTGAATTTTGTAGAGAAGAATTCTATCGTTGATTAATTGAATGTGAACTGCCCCTGTTGTGGTGGATGATGTGTCAGTAGAAAGGCACAACGCGACACCTTTTTCTGGAAATTCCATGACCAGCAAGTTTTCCAGTTGGTCCTTAAGGTTAACAAAATCTTTGCATGATTCGTGCCTGAGCTGAGCGTTGAAAGGTTGTGGATCAATGTGAAGTAATGTTGAATGTATGGGCGACAAAAGTTGACAGTGCTTAGAAATTTTCATTACTCGGTTACTGAGGTAAGATGTGGAATGTTCTTCATGATGTGTACAGGTTACGGTAGTGGTGTTTGGCCTTTGTCAGAAATTACGCGAACAAGAAATCAAACTGAATTCAAGGTGAAGCGGCACTTGTTCCAGTTTACAAGCATGTTGTTATCTTTCAAGTATCAGAAGAGGTTTAAAAGGGATCTAAACGTTTTTGTACTCTTGCGATGAGTGTTCGAGTTATTATTGCATATGAATACAGCCACATACTTTTAATTATAATCTCCATCCTTCCTCGTTCATGAGGAAGGTTCAAACATTTGAAGGACGCTTCCAGACTAGGAGATTGTATTGGGCCCCGTGAGGGAGTTGTCTGAAAATATATATAATGTCACCTTTGAAATGGTGAATAAATTAGCCAAAAATTTTAACATAACAATCTATGGTAGATGTGTCGATCGGATCAGGCGTTGTACTGTGGACTGGCAGACGGAGACTGGTCATAACTAGGGCCCACGATTTACCGCAGCAAGAAATGATAAAATCCGCGGCATACCGCTGCAAGCAAAAACAAATTCCTCGGCACACCATGGCATGTTGTGTGTCGCCCTGGAAACTTTTACAACCAAAAAATAATACAAGTAGAATAAATTTATATTTTTTTTCTATTCTTATTTCTATTCATTAGTCAATCAAATTAAATATTCAAAGAATTATATCAAAACATTCAAATTTTATTTATTGTTAAAAAAACTGCACTGTAAGCTCGCAGGTTTTCTTGAGATAGAGAATATCACAATGGAGACAACACTAATCTATATTTTGAGAACAAATGCTCCACATCAACAGAAGAGATCGGCAGTGCAATGTAAGTTTTAGCAGGTGTTGCTAAACAAGGCAGTTTGTCTTATAACGCACTCCAAAATATAGTCACATCATCTTGAATTACTTCACAAAATTATATATCCAGATAAGCTTACCATTCATTTATCATTATCGACACCGATTGTGCATGATCAAAAAGATTCTTCGACAAAAGTGGTAGTTTGTCGCGGGTCAAATATTCTGACATCTCTGAATAGGTATATTGCAAGCTGTTTGGTTCACTCAAAATATTCTTATGTTTAGCAGTAGCATTGAGCTTTGCATTTTTACAGCTGTTGGTGGAGATTGAAAAAATTTCATGCATGACAATAATCCAGATACTTTGTTGTACACGTCGATAACCAGAAATGTTTGTGTCTCAAAGGAGGTTAATGTCTTCCTAATTGACTGGCAGTGAATAGATACAAAATCAAGTTCGGCTTTGAGCTCCTTAAGATTTTTAATATTTTGTAGCAGCGTTGATAGTTTATTTAACTGAACTGTAGCTCCACTATGTTCGATTTCAGTAGCAAGGAATAAATATAATAGTCCAGATAATCAGTGTGATACAACACATTCTCAAACCAAAAATTCAATCCTATGATCACTTGTGTTGGTGGCATAAAAGCATTTTCAACTTTTATTTGTTGCAGATGATAAAGATATTTGCATAAGTGATGAAAATTCATGGGAGGGACATTAAGAAAAAGCCAACAAAATTAGACCTTACCGCGTTAGCAATAACTTTAGACAGGTACGGTGTGTCTGATAGGGCAGCTGCAGCAATTGTAACTGTTGTATTGAAAGACACAGGTATTGTGAATGAAAACGATCCGGAATTAGTCATTGATAGAAGCAAATTAAGAGGTGAAAGAAAAGGAAAAGAGACGAATTAATAAATAAAGAAAATGACCATGTTCTCTGTGGACTATACTTTGATGGAAAATAATAACATAATGGTAAACACATTGAGAGGAACAATTTATCACCGGGAAAGGAAAATTGAGGAACACTACAGCCTCGTTTTTGAGCCAGGTTCTCATTTTTTGGGCCATATTGTACCAACTGGTAGTATTGCAAAAGCCATTGAAGAGTCTATTTTCAAATTTTTAAAAACGGAGAAATTCAAATTGATGATCTTACAGCAGCTAGGGGTGATTCAACTGCTACCAATACAAGAAGACTAGGTGGTGTGATAAAATTGCTGGAAAACAGGCTTCAGAGGCCATTGCAGTGGATTACATCACATCAATGAACTGCCTTTAAGGCGTTTATTTTCACATCTTGATGGTCGTACATCAGGTCCTAAAACTTTTTCTGGTCCACTAGGTAAAGTGTTGATGGATTCTGAGAAGCAAGATGAAGTGTAGTTTCAGAAAATAGGAAGCAAACTCCTAATCATGAATTTGATCGACATGAGTACTGATCAAAGGTACCTGTATGAAATCACCAAAACTGTAATTCCCTGGACATTGCTCAGAAACCCTGAAATGAAGGGATCCTGGAAAAATATCGCATTCCAGATGGCTCACATTGGCAAATTGGATTTTGAGAACGTATATTTCAGTGGAAGTACCTAGTGAAAGCTTGAAACTTTTGACTCACTTTGTTGTAAAGGTCTATAGCCCAGTTTGGTTTCAAAATATATGCAAGCCTTCGTACATGATGCGCTCAATAATTAGTGAGCCTAACATAGAAATAATATTTTAATTCCAATGATTTTTTTCATAACAAGCAAGTTATTAAGGTAATATTTTTGATATTTGTTTTAATCTATTATTTGTGTTTATGTTATTTAGCGCATAAATTCGAAAATATCATTGGAAAACGTTCAATATCGAAGCATTATTCGTTTCTTGTTAATGAAAGGGAAAAGCCGGGAAGAAATATTCGTGGAGTTTAGTTCTGTTTATGCTGAAGAGAGTCCATCCATATCTACTGTCAAACGATGGTTCAACTATTTTCGCGATGGTTGAATGTCTGTTTTTGATGTAGAAAAGTCAGGTAGGCCACGTGAAATTGGCGAAGAAATAGCGAAAAAACTCAATGTGAGCGACGAATCACCACCAGAGAACTGACAATGCGATTAAATGCACAGGTACCATACAATCACTGCTTGCGGAAACTGGAATTAGAAAATTGTGTTCACGATTCGTGCCACGGTTTTTAACAGCAGACATGAAGGATCGACGATTGATGTGCTACCAGGAAAACTTAAACCTCTATAAACGTATTTGCGACCAGTTTCACCCGTTTTTCCTTCGTAGCGGTCGATAATGTATTACTTTTTTGTCATGCTTCACATTTTCCAATTACTTCCTTTATTATTTCATTCCGATTGGTCAAGTCATAATTTTCTGAGATGTATTTCGTTACTTTCTCTGCGCCTGCGTGCGACAATAGCGTATGTATTTATATGATCATTTCTTCTCTTTTTGACTTTGGTATCCAAATCTTCCCCATGTTTGTTCTTATTATGCCATCTTCAATCGTAAGCTTTCTGTCTTTACCTGAACTTGGGTCTCTTAATTTCTTCTATTTCTTCTTGTTGATATTTGAATATCTGTGATGTGTCCAGCACGTTGATTTTTCGAGTCTTTATCTTCATCATTTTAGCATCTTCATGAGCCATCAAGCATTGAGTACATGTATCACATGTATTCCGGGACAACATATCCGCGTTGGAATGATCTGTCCCTTTTCTGTATTCTAAGTGTATGTCCAGGCTTGATAAATAATTTTTCCATGTCTGAAATTTCGCCGTTCTCGGTTTTTTTTGTTTTAACCATAAACGTAATTGCCTTATGATCCGTTTTCAAAGTAAATGGCTTCCGGTATAAATAATGATTAAAATGTTGACAGAAGTAATACATTTCCAACAGCTCTTTCCTAGTAATACAGTATCCTTTTTCATGATTATTCATGGAATGTGAACTATATGCAATACGTCTCTCACGTCCGTTCTTGTCTCTTTGGGATAATACTGCTCCAATTGTGTCGAAACTGGCATAAGTTTCCACTATAAATTCATTCTGGAAGTCTGGGAATCCTAGAGTCGGTGGTGTTGTTAAAGCCTCTTTCATCTCTGCAAATGCTACATCACATGTGTCTGTCCATAACAATTTCTTCTTGTTCAATCCACACAGTTGTTCCAATGTCTTGGCCTTTGTTGCGCAGTCCTTAATGAATCGTGTGTAATAATTGCAAATTCAAATGAAACTTTTTAGATTCTTTACACATTTTGGTTTTTAAAAGTCTTTATGGCTTCTAGTTTAGATGGGTCCGTCTGCATACCTTTATCATTAATTACATGTCCCAAAAATTTAACTTCATGTTTCAAAATCTTGGCTGCGAGCTTTTCTATTTTCTCAAAAAAACACTTCCGGTATATCTTCCTTCATCCTGTACCGGTATGCCTCAGCCAGGTCTTCGAGTAGTGAGGAAGTTCGAGAGAATGCCTATCTCAATCGGTCTTTATAACCTACTATTGTCTTATCTACCGCTTTGTATCGATCTTTCAGATCTCTCTCCAACAAACAAATGACTATTGTCTCTTGTTTGGCCTTCGCTATTCCTGCAAAATTAAAGAATGTTTCACATTCTTCAATAAATGTATCCACATTATCGCCTTTTCTGTACTTTTCAGGTAACAGTTGACCAGTGAAGATATCCATTGCAGCGTTAGTAGCCATGTGAGAAGTGGTTGCAACATCAATATCAGAATTCATTTTTTAACACCAAAATTTATTAATAAAAATTCACATATTTAAACAATGTTTTTTTAATTTAATTATCTCGCCACAAATTAATCTATTAAATTCTTTTCGATTCAATTTTTTAAATCTTGCAAATTTATTAAATAATTTTCACATTAGAAACTAAAAATTTATTTTAACATTTATTTAAAATTGTTTCATACTTTTATTAAAATATATAAATTGTTATGACTGTAAAAATATTTTTATTTATAAATAAATATTTAATATTTAATGGTTTTCTTATCATTTTTAATTTTAAGATATTTAATAGATACATTAAAAAGATATTTTTTATTTTTAAATAGATATTTAATTTTTTATGATTTTCTTTTATTATATCATTTTTAATATTTTAAAATATTTAAAAACACATTACAACAAATTTTATTTTTAAATACGTATTTGATTTTTTAATAGTTGTTTTATTATATCATGTTTAATTTTAAAATATTTAATAAGCATATTAACATTAAAATATTTTACCTTTTAAATTAAAAAAACTAATAAATTATTCTGGCGAGATGAAAATTTAAATTAACCCCTCATAGCGGCATTCATCCAGTTTTGAGTTTAAGAGTTGTATGTGCTTATTTCAAACGCTTTTGTATCAGAGACTGGAAAACATTAGTTGACAAGCGAGTGACAGAGAAATTTAATGAGATAGTCGGACAGGAAACCGTGTCTCCACGTTATTTTAGGAAGAGAGGTGGACAGAAAACGATAATAATCACCTTTCATTTTATGAATTTCCTCTAGCGTCTCATCATCAATCTCCAAAGTCGTCACTGTTTCCTCTCGTAATTCTCTATCGTTTTTTATTTTAACGTAAATTCACTCATTTAAGCTCAATCGAATCAGATCGAGTGGCTCATCGGTTACGGAAATGTCAGAATTTAAAACGTTGCCAGAAATCGGATCCATTTAAATTTCGTTTATCAATTTATTCTTTTTTTTTATTTTTTTATGAAACTTTTCCTTTTTAATTCAAAACTCAAGAAAAACGCGATTTGCCACATTTGTTTCAATAATTTACATATCGCTCACATTATCGATTGATAATGAAAATCTGTATTTTAATGTAATTTATTTACAATTAATTTTGTTTTTATATTTAATTATTTATTTAATTTATTATTATTTTTTTATTTAATTTAATTAATTTATTTTCTTTTAATTTAATAATTTAATTACTTAATTATATTTTTATTTATATACTGAGACTGGCAAAAATGTTCGGTCAAAATTGGCAATTCTCCGCTCCAAATTCTCCCCCCTTTGACCGAACATTTAGCCTTTAATTTTATCATTGGTTGTATTAATTTAATTTCCACTAACAATTGAAAACATAATCAAATTTTTGCCACAAAAGAACTATCATTTTATGGGCTAACATTTTTAACAACCAGCTTGTTATTTACATTTTTTACAAGTTTATTTACAGTTTCTTTGCTTTGGCAATTTATAAGAACCTTGTTAAAATTAAGTGGTTCTTCTTGTGGAATGGTCCTGCTTTTTCTTTCTCTTTTTCCAACTATCAATTGTTTGGATCACTTCATCCTTTTTCTTTTTCTTCCAATTTTCTATTCTTCGAAACATTGGATCTTTTTCCTTTTTCGATTTCCAATGTTTTAATACACTAACAGTTGATTTTGAATTTTCCAATGTATCTGATTTGGTTTTAAGTTCAGCAATTTTGACCCATTGATTTATCCAATTGATTTGTAATTCATTTGTACGATGTTCTCTATCAATAAAACCTTTTTGACAACCTTCCACTTTAAAACTGCCTTGGTCTTTTCGACAAATCATATTACTCTTTTCACTAATAATTTTCTCATTTTGCTCGATCACTTTAATATTACTTTTTAAGCGATTCAATTGCGGCTCGCCTCGAACATTTAATATCAAAACTTTTTCCAAACATTGAGAATTTTCGATTTCTCTTTTATTTTTGTTCCCAACAATTTCGCATTTATCGTTACACGATATTTCTCTTTGAACTTCCTCAATCGATTCTTGTTCTTCTATTGACATGTCACTGACTATTACTTCTGCAGAAAAGATCTTAAATTCAATTTTTGAACTTTTTGTTCTTTTACTTTTAAACATTTTTTCTCTTTTTATTGCACTATATTTAATTATTTTTGAATCAAGTTTCTCCTCTGTTGAAGGTCGTTCCAGGAACATATCAAATTGTTTTTGTTCCACTTTTTGATTTTTAATTTTCTCATATTCTATTTCTTTTACTTTGAACGCCTTTTTCTCCAATTTCAACATTTCAATTTCGTTTTCTTTTGCTTCAAAACTTTTCCCCATTTGCTTAATTATTTCTTCTCTCTTCACCAAAAGTACTTTCACTTTCTCGAACTCTTCACATATTTTGACACAATTTTCAATGGACGATTTTAATTCATTTGTTAGAATGCTGATTTCTTTTCCTTGTATTTGCTTTTCCAATTTCATTTCCGATATTTTCTCTGCATTTTCATTCAACATTTTAATTTCGCTTTCTTTTTCTAAAATTTTCTTTTCCAGTATATCATTATCGAATTTTATTGGTATTGTCGGAGCTTTTCCAAATTCTTCTATCTCCCAAAAATATTTT
>MQRK01233267.1:1014-12276 GCA_001938485.1 Girardia tigrina | reverse complement strand
TAATTATTTATTTAATTTAATTATTATTTTTTTTATTTAATTTAATTAATTTATTTTCTTTTAATTTAATAATTTAATTACTTAATTATATTTTTATTTATATACTGAGACTGGCAAAATGATCGGTCAAAATTGGCAATTCTCCTCTCCAATAGTCAAACGAATTAGAATGAAAGATCCAGCAAAAGGAGTGCGGAATCCTTATAAAAAGGGTTCAGTCGTTATCTGATGTGATGCTGATTCTTTAGCGATTTGGGTGCGTTCGAGGTCAACGGATGTATACTAGAAGACGCTGTATGGTTTCGGAAAAAATCAGATGGCCGTCATATCAATTTAACTGAGATAGAAGTAATCTGAGAATCAGTTAAGGTTGCAATTTTATAGAATCTTCTCGCATTTACCCTTAAGACAGATAGATAAATTGCAGCAGGATGGGTTAAAGATGTTTTATCGAATAAACATAGGGGTTTAAAACTACAGCGGCAGCAGAAATGTTAGTACGGCTTCGTTTAGCGATATGGTTCATGAATACAAATTGATTATTGAAATTGTGTTGATATCATAAGAACAGAATCGTGCAGACGAATTAACTAGAATACCGAAACGATGTGTTGTTAATGAGAATGGGATTTTGTTTGCGATAGCTGGAGAGGTTAATAGTGATCTTAAAAAATTAATATGCTTGCAAGAGGAATGTCACAGTGAAGTGGAGAAAATCATATTTTTGGCTAAGCAGTGCCATATTACGCTTGAAGATGAGAAAATAAGACAAATAGTTATGCTTTGTAATCGTTGTCAGTTCATTGACTCTTTACCTGTTTGATGGAAAAGCGGGAATTTATACGTGGATACGGATTGACAGAGAATAGCGATGGAAGTTACGATATTTGAAAATATAAAGTTTCTTACAATTATAAATTGTGGGCCTTTTGGATTTGCAATATGGAGGCGAATTACGAATGAATCAGTAACGGAGATTTGTGAGACACTGGAGTCTCTATTTGCAGAATATGGTC
The DNA here is from genome assembly GCA_001938485.1 of Girardia tigrina. NCBI lineage: Eukaryota > Metazoa > Platyhelminthes > Tricladida > Dugesiidae > Girardia > Girardia tigrina. The sequence goes on along the minus strand of MQRK01233267.1, from coordinate 11,260 downwards.
CGCTGGAAGAGATTATATTGGATGATTTCTTATCATTTAAATCTTGGGATTTTTGGGAGCTGCCTAAGGCCTGGTCGGTAAAGCTAGAATATCGGGCAGCTTATAGACCGGAAGTAAATGGAATCTTTGAGAGAAATCATAGAATCATTAAAGCTATTGCAAAACGGTCAATCAAAGGGATTTAACGGGCAGTATTCTAGTACAATAATGTATCGTCAAAATGAAGTCAGCCACCTTCATGGATGATATTCAAATTTAATCCGAAAATTTTAGTACCTTGGTGTGAAGAGATAAGTAAACCTCCGGAATTTGAAAATGATCTAATATCGAGTTCATAAGTGTGCATCAAACCTTTGCGTCATACATCGTGTGTTATTCAATGGATCGAATTATTTTTTTTACAATTTTTTATTTTACAATTAAAATTTTTTTTCTTTTTAATATTTAAAATTTCTACTTAATATTTAATAATTTTAAATTTCTGTGTTCTCGTTTTAAGAATTATTGTGAGAGGGTGGCCTGTGAAGTACTTTATATCAGTTCTCTAGATCCTAAGATTAATGTTTAAACGGGTCTTTCAATAACCCTGTTGAGCGTGATTAGATGACATAAAAATCCATTGATGGTATAATCACTGTTTGAATATTTAAAATACACCAAATCATAGTAAATACATAAATCGATAAAATATAAAAGATATTTTTTCTACAATACACTTGAATGTTATTATTATGTCTCATTAAACCGATACATATTCGAATTAATATTGAGTCATTTTTATACAAAAAAATTGAATTAGAAGTCGACAGAATTTACACACAATATTCACTTAAAAATTGCCAATTTGAATGGCTTGATTCAAACTGTCAAAACAGATCCGAAAGAGTCCTCAACTGACAGACCAATTTGATTGACTTCGTTAGTCTCCCGGGCGGATCGAACAACCATCTTTCTCTGTATACATATTTTACCAAATATAACTTCCGCTGGATTCTTTCCGATAGTCTTCTGGAATGTTGAGTTTAGTGTAAATTTTATTTCTGGTCGCAGGATTTCCAAATCAGTCCTTATTTTTTGTCGCAGTGACGCATTTAAATATTCTCTGATGGTCCGGAATTGTCTCTCTACTATTCCATTCGTTTTCTACAATTTTCACAAGATCGCTTGACTTTTGTGTCAACAGTCTCGGCAGGCACTATGAGCCCCTGCCGATTTCTATCGACACCAAAGTCAAAATCGATCAAGTAAGTTTTACAATCAAAATAAAAATGATCATATTTTCATTTCAGATCGACAAGGATTAAAGATCAGATCAATCAAGTAAGTTTTTTTATAACTAAATAAATAATCATTGTTTTTTAATTTTCAGATTCCAAAGGTCAGATCAATTAGGTAAGTTTTTTTTCAATCAATTAATCTTAATAATTATATTTTTTTTATTTCAGATCAAAGTCCAAAATCAATTAAGGTTAGTTTTAATTAATTAATATTATATTTATTTAATAATCCTTTTATTTTATTTAAGATTCCAAGAAATTTTTCATCAACCTCATGAAAGTTAGTGTAACGAAACTGGAACCGCAGATCGTTGATACGGATTTCGACGCGTGGTTTGGCGGTAAAAAGTGGATCGTCAGATATCGATTAGATGAACCAGGGTGGAATTGTGTTGAAGAACAGTTTATCATCGTATCCAGTTAGACAAGAGATTCAAGACAAGTTTAACACCGAGATCGAGAAATTGATTCAAGAGGGTTGGTTACAAGAGTGCAAAGTGCACGAAGGAGGGATCATTCCGTTGAAGGCCGTTCTTCAACGCAACAAAGGTAAGGTCAGGCCAGTGTTGGATTTCAGGGAACTGAATTAATTCGTATGCAGTCATTTGACGAAAGTGATATTTGGGCCAAAAAGCTTAGAAGATTGCGCAGAATGGGCTCAAACCTCTGTATTATAGATCTGAAGACAGCATGCATGCAATTACATGTATCGCAAGAGCTTTAGAAGTTCCAGGTGGTACGGTTTAGAGGAAGGTATTATTTGTTGACCCATCTTGGATATGGATTGAAAAATAATTTCGGCGGTAATCAAGTTCGTTTTGTCGAGTAATCATGTTGTTAGGGATGCCACAGATTCATATGTGGATGATATAATTGGGGACTTTAGTAATGTTGGCAGTCAGAAGGTGTTAAAAACACAACGATTTTGGACTTCAGGCTAAACCCACCGAACCCTTGTGCGAGGGACAAGTTTTAGGGTTGAGGGTGGTTGAAGATAATGGAATGATGAAATGGAAACGGGACAACGCCCTTCAAGAAATGAGTGGTGAGAGGACAAAGAGGCAGGTGTTTTCGTGGCATTTTCCTGTTTCAGGATGGTTACGACCCGCGTGTAGTCTGATGAAGCGAATCGTTAGCGAGCTGAAGTGGTATGATAAGATAAATGAAACAAGTGCTGGAATGTTGATAAATATTCAGATGCGTTTGAATGAATTTGATCCAGTGGGCGGAGTGTGGAGTATTCTGAAGTCAAAAACGGGTCGTGTATGGTGTTATGAGAGTAGCCTCGCGATCGGTGTGTGTTTCGAGGTAGATTACATCATAGTAGAAGATAATTGCTGGTTACGGAAGAAAAATTATGTTTGTCACATTAAGCTGTTTTCAAGGGAGTCAATATGACCCTGGCGTGGAATATAACTGAGATGGATATAAAGTGCGATTCAGCAACAGTTTGTTCCTCGATACGCACTATCATTTCAGGAGACAAGCGGGTACAGGTGCATGGATTGTCTGAGATGTTGGTTAGGAGGCGACTATTCCTGTTGGAGCAACTGATGAGAGAATGTAACACGAATTTGTCGATTTACTTAGAAAAATTTATTGAAAAGAAATCCGATATTTTGACCAGTACGCTTTGAGTTGGTTCAAGCAGGTGCACTGTTTGATGTCAGTTAGTGATGGGAGCGTGCTCTCTGTCGAAGATGTGGAAGCCGTTCATTCGATGCATCATTTCGGTTTGAATAGAACAAGTTTCTCAGTTAAAAAGATATACGGGACTGGATGAGAGTGTAGTTGCCAAGGTGGTAGCAAACTGTAACCATTGTTTGTCTATTGATCCATGTGCTGAGAGGTAGAGCAAAGGCGAGTTAGAAGTCTCCAGAAATTGGCAACGTCTGGCGTGTGACATCACGCATTTCAGCGGAGAGATTTTCTTTACGAGTGTTGATTGTGGGCCGAGTCGTTTCACGATTTGGAGACGGTTGAAAAACGAGACCGCTGAAAACATCGCGGAAACGTTGCTTGGGATATTCATGGAGAAAGGACCTTCAGATGAACTGATATGTGACAATGGGAAAAGCTTCCGTTCAGAATTATAACAGAAGATGTGCAGAACGAGGAATGTGACAGTGCGGTACCGATGTGCATATTGCCCTTCAGGAAATGGTGTTGTTGAGAGGAACTATCGCAACATTAAACGGATGACGGTGAGATCTGGAGGGGATGTGCTAGATATGGTATATTATTGTAATTTGATCCAAAAATCAGGTTCAAGCTGTGATTCGGTTCCCAGCAACGGGATTTTCTCGTACGAATGCTTCTTTCCAATGATGAAACCACCAGATTTTCAACAGTATGGAACGAAATTCGTGCCTGTTGATCAAGTGTTTGTGAAGCCTGGTGGTGCATGATGGGTTGGTCTAAGGGGGTAGTGTCTCGAGTAAACTCCGATACATCTGTCGACGTAGACGGAATTCCCAGGCATGTTGCAGATTTGAGACGGATGCCACTGAGATCGGAACCTGTTTATATGGATGCAGTTGAGGTCAGTGGAGATAGTTTACAACTAGCGAGCAATGAGGCGTCAAATGAAGAGAAGACGGGTGAGCCAGATTCTAATTCGACAGTACACAGACCGAAAAGAGTCCGTCATGCTCCCGGATGATTCAAGACTTGGAAGTGGATGATGATGACATCACGTGGCGTGTGATTTGGACAATGATACTGTTTAAATAAGTAAATTGAACTGGAATTTAACGCGCATGATTTAAAGCCGTGATTGCGGAAAATATATTGTCATCGGGTTTATTTATTATTTATTCACAATGGTAAAGAAAAAATATGGACTGACATTATTGGAAAAAAATCATTTTAAAAACTAATTTATTTGATAGATTTCATTAATTCGCAAGTAACTCAGAATTTCATAGGGGAACTGGAAAAATTCCCTTCAAAGTCTTTAGAGTCCTCCGAAAAACCTTTAATTCCAGTTCAGAATATTTAAATTTAATCGAGAATGAGACCGAAAACACGGAATAAATTGAAGAGAGCTCCAAAATCGAGAATACTCAGCGCTGTAATTTAAATTATTCCAGTTCAGAAAACTCAGAAGACACAGCACCACTTGAGAAAATTTCAGAAATTACAGTTGAATCAGTTAAAAACACTAATTCGTTGTTTTGTTTATTCGATTGACGCAGAATTTCGCAAAAGATATTTATTTCCAATGAATTTATTCTCATTGAAACGCGTAATCAAAATATAAAACGCGGATAATTTGATGGATTTTACTATGATAATCAATTTTGTGTTGTTGATTTATTAAATGAAGGACAAGTAAAAATTAAAAATCTAAACACAAATGTATTTGGAAGTAAAATAAAAAATATATTATTTTTATGTTTAATTCATAATTAGGTTTATAGAATTAAAATAGAGTTTAAAACGAAAGCCCACAACAGCCTATAAATTTACCATTCAATAGAGAAAGTTGAAATTATACTAAATAAATTCACTTAAAAATGTTGGTCAATTGAGCATTAAAAACTTAATGTCATTTTACTAAATTTTAGTTTTGATATTTAAATATATTATCAGTTTAAAATATTTAAAAAATATGATTAATGAATTTATTAATTTTCGTATAAAATATAAACAGAGAACGGTTGTATCATAGGGGAATTTCCATTAATTCTGGGTTTCGATTTTGTACAATGTAGCATCACCAAAACAGGGGATTATGGAATATTACCAAATAACATTAATACTGTTGATATTATAATGTTAGAAAATCATGATAATAAAATGAATATATCTGAAAATTATATTAAAGATTTGGTATTACGATTAAAGAATGAAGTTAATGAAGAAAAGTTAAAGAATATAATTAAAGAAATAGAAACGTTAAACATTAATGATAGTGTAATAAATAATCTAAGATCGGTATTAATATATAAATTAAAACAAGAAACGATGTTGAAAAAAGAAATACAAGAAATTTCGATAAAATTTGGACAATATAGTAGGCAGAAAAATAAAGATATTCAAAGATTATTTCTAGCAATAGAAGTTCCAGGAAAAGGTACAATTAATACTGCTGAAGTTTTGACAATTAAAGTAAAAACTTTAAGACAAAAAGTCAAAGATATGTTTAAAATTGAAGGAACAGTTTTTTTATTCCTTTTGGATTTACAATTACAAGATGAAAATTATCTATATGATTATGGATGTTATGAAAAAGAAATTAATAATATAACAGTTTATTATATTGAGGAATTTTACGATATTAATGATTTTAATGAATTTACTGATGATTTACAAAAAGTTGAAATAAAAAAGGAAGAAAATATGTTGCAGTATCAAAATATTCCCGATATAGATATAAATGTTAATTTAATAAATAAAAGTGTGTCAAAAAGAAGTAAAAAGTTTCGTACTAAAGTAATAAAAAATGAATCTTTGAAAGATAACAAAATTGATGATGGTAAAAAATCTAAATATAATTCGAAAATGTGGTGGTTATCATTAATTATGATTTTATTCTTATGTATATCTCCAACGATGTCTTTAGTAGCGTATGATTGTTCACAAACATAAGTGGGCAAAATATATTCATTAATGGATGTCGTAGAATGTGCTGAAGCTTATCCTTTACAACTTAAATAAGAGAAAAATGTTTGATATCATTTATATCAAGAATCATGATTTAGAAGAGCAAAAGTTTGAGAGTGTATAGTCAAACGTGCAACTTATGTTTTTCATTGTGAAAAATCGAGTCACTCTTCTCTTATTAAAATAGATGCTATACCAAGAAAATTGTGAAGTTGCATTTCAAACGAAACAACTAAAAATTGATTCCCCTTTAATTTTAACTGCCAAAGTTGGATATATAACAAGATAATCTTTACTTCGAAAAGGAGTAATGGATCCGGATGGAGAATGTAAAGGAGCATCTTTAAAATTGAGAAGTAAAATAGTAGATAAAATCATGGTATCAGAGGAATATCAAACAGAACTGAGAGAATTTGAAGGAATTTTTGATGATGTTACAGGGAAATTACAGTCCCATTCATTTTGTAATTATCGAACTACAAGCTGTCAAACGGGAGAATCTGTATTATTATACTCAGTTAATTATAAAGATTGTAATTTGTCATTTCTTAAATCAGCAGAATTTATTGAAGCTCAAGGCATTCAAATACAGGAAAGACCAGATATGTTAAAACCGAAGAAGCATCAAACTCGAAAAGCAGTACCAGTTCAAAAAAAGAATTTAGCAACAGTTATAATGTCATCTCTTTCAGGAGATGGAATGAGATTTATTCGAAAAGCAAAAGAAAATCATTGTGGAAAACCAATGTATTCAACAAATTACAAGGGTCTATATGTTTCTCAAGAAAAGATATTTAATGCTGTAGTTGTACATAATACTGATATAAAATTATCCCATTATTTGAGCAATAAAATAGATTTTGCATTTCATTTTCATCAATTAACAGTGGAAAATTTATATCGTGAGGTTATATTAAATGATTGTAAATTGAACCGAAAATATTACAAAATCGAATCGCTTTAGTAGTAACAAATCCTAATTTAGTCGCTCCAATATTAGTCGCTGAAAAAGGTGTATTTGGACGAATCATGGGCAAAGCATTGTATAGTTATGAATGTAAAGAAAGATCAGTTCAAATAATAAAACATAATGAGTGTACTAATGAATTTCCAGTTAGTTATAAAGGTGAACTAAGATTTGTAGAACCTATAACACAAATTCTGGTGGAAAATGGAACAAGACCTAGAAAATTACGATGTAATGATATAGCAGTACCTTTATATCGATTAACACCAGAAATGTGGATTTCGTTACCAAATAATAAAGAAGTTAAAGGCATCGAAAAATTTGATTTAACAAAATTAGAATATTTAATAAATTTTACGTCTTTAGATCAAATGTCAACAATTGGTATTTATTCACCAGAAGAAATTGAAGATTCAAGACGAAATTTCTTATTTCCTTCTAAAAAAGAAAGAGTAATGAATGAAATAATCGATACCGTTTTATCTTATGGAGTAGGAAAAGTAAACTATGACAATTTCTTTGAGTATAGACCATTATCAAAGAGCCACTATGAATACGATGAAAAGAATATGGGGAAAATTTATATTTTTTGGTCAAGCTTGTGCTGGTTTAATTGGAGTATATATAATTTTTACGATATCCAAAGTTGTTATTTCTCAAATTTTATCAACATACAGATTATATACAATTTTGGGATTTTCATGGAAATTAATGATTGGATGCATTCCTATGATAGCAACATTTTTTGTAATTCACCATCATCGTAAAAAAATAAGTACCTTAAAATCAGAAATGAAAATTAATAAACGTCGTAAAAAATTTAAAAAAGAAAATAAAAAAGTACAATTTGAATATGTTTCAGATAGTTCCAACAGTGATTCAAGTGTAACAAGTGATGGAAGAAAAAGTGAAACTGGAAATGCAACTGTAAGTAATAGTAATTTAACGGCACCAACAATACCTAAAAGCGAGTGGAAAGGTTATGAGAATCAGCTACAAATGATAAAGAATCAAGAAATGCTAAATTTAAATACACCATTCAATCTGTCAAGTTTTGAACCATTACCGAATTACTATCCATTCTTACAACTTAAGAAAATGAAACCTCTCGATCCAAATTTGGAAACTCTAAATTCAAAGGAAAAACAAAAAAGAGAAGTTGAAATATGAAATCAATGGGGTTTACCAATTAATTATGTTTTTGCTTTGAGAACTAAATTCGGTAAAAGATTAACAATAACTGTTTTATTAAATGATGGATATATTACAGCTTTAGTTGATACTAGTTCAGGAGTCACAATTGTCGATGAAAAGATGCTTCTGGCATCGGAAAAATTAAATCTGACACCTAGTGTTGAAAGATTACAATCAGTTACGGGTCATTATCTAGCGATTGAAGGAACTGTTCAAATGTCAATAAAAATTGGTGGCAAGATTATTATAACAAACGTATTAATTTAAAAAAATTGCCCAGAATCATTATTGTTTGGTATGGATGTTTTGCAACAGTTGGAAGGTGTTTCTTTAGATTTAAAAAGTGGAAACTTGGTATCTATACCTGATGGAAACATCTTGCATAGAGTAACCGATGTGTTCATCAGTGAAAATTTAGAAATCCCTCATCAAGCAGAATTATTATATCATGCAGATGTAGTCAGTCACATCAAAGGAGATCTACTTTTTCAATCAAATGAGGAGTTTATGAATAAATAGGATGTTCAAATGTGTAACGAAATAGTATCCGTCTCACAAAAATTGATACCAGTCAGGTTTGCTAATTTTGATGTAAAACCGAAAACCATTCAACCACAAACGAGAATAGGAACTGTATCTTTAGTACATGAAATAAAAGTTCAAAAAAAGTATTCCACCAGGTGTCAAAAGATATGATCTACCTATTGTAACAAGTCCAAATTTAACTGAGAATCAGAAAGCTGAGTTCACTTCGCTACTTCGAAAATATTATAAAGTCTTCGCAAAACATGAATATGATTTGGAAGGAACGCATATTATTGAGCATGAAATACCATTATTGAATGAAACTCCGATCAAGCAAAGACCTTACAACATTATATATGCGTTACAGGAAGAAACTCAAAAACAAATTAAAGGAATGTTAAAATTTGATCTTATTCGACCCAGTTTTTCACCATGGGCGTCACCTATTGTGCTGGTGAAAAAGAAAGATGGATCACAAAGATTTTGCGTAGATTATAGAAAATTCAATACAGTGACGAGAAAAGACACTTATCCTTTACCATTAATTAATACAATGTATGATAAAATGGGAAATTCTGAAATTTTTGCGACAATTGACCTACATTGTGGATATTGACAATTTGGAATAAAAGAAGCAGATAAAATGAAAACTGCATTTACAGATGGCAAAGGATTATATGAGTTTAATGTTCTACCTTTCAGTCTAACTGGAGCACCTCCATTATTTCAAAGATCGTTAGATTATATTTTAATGGATATTAATCATGCTATAGTCTATTTTGATGATATTATTATTTTCTCAGAAAATTTTAAAGAACATATGAAAGATGTCGAACTTGTATTGGAAAGATTAGCAATGGCTGGATTAAAAATTAAACCAACAAAATGTAGTTTGGAAGAACACAAGTAGTATATGTAGAACATCGTAAATCAAAAAACCAATTAAAACCCAGTTTTGATAATATTAAAAAAGTGAAAGAATTTCCACCACCAAAAAATATTAAAGAACTTCAACACTTTTTTGGACTTGCTGGATATTACAGACGATTTATAAAAATTTTGCTCATACAGCACATCCTCTTAATATGTTATTAAGAAAAAAATACTAAATTTATTTGGAATAATGATCAAAAAATTGCTTTTGAAGTGTTAAAACAAAAGTTAATTAATGAACCAATTTTACGTTGTCCTGATATGTCAAAACCTTTTATATTAATGACTGATGCAAGTGGTTATGCACTTGGCGCAGTTTTAGGTCAACAAAAAGATAGAAAAAAAGATCATGTAATTGCGTATGCGAGTCCAACATTAAAACCTCATGAGAAAAGGTATGTCACAATTGAAAAAGAAGCTTTAGTAATTATTGTTGCATTTACTGAGTTTCGATAGTACATCTATGGAAAAGAAATCATTCTTTACACAGATCATAGCCATCTTCAGTGGTTAATGAGTCTCAGAGATTCCGCCAGCAAATTAATTCCATTGGCACTGAAACTTCAAAAATACAATAATCAAATTCGGTATTGTACCGGTAAAGCCAATGCCACACGGTGGACCTGAATCAACTTTTAGTCGAAAAAAATTTGCCAGAAAAACAGTTTGCACTTTCTGAATCTATTTCAGATCCTGATTCAATATATGTAAAAATTAAAATCTTCTATCGAGGGCTTCGTTA
>MQRK01233266.1:20007-38982 GCA_001938485.1 Girardia tigrina | reverse complement strand
GCTTTACGACCCAGTTTAAATTCGTACAAGAAAATTGCTCGAATTTTAATTTTTTCCATTATTAATTTAGCACCGTAAATATTCTAAAAAATAACAGCAATATGTTAATAATGGTTATATGAATATACAGCTAGGCATAAGATGTCAAATAATATCTAACACTAATGCATTTAAACTTATATACATATCAAAGTAGATAAACAAAGTATAAAGCTCAAAAACCGCCATTATTTTTCGACCAACCTAATATTACAAACTTTTTATAGTTTTTGTGTAAACTTTTAGTTCTTTCAAAGAATCAAACCAAACGTGAAGTGAAATAAATGGTTCCATGACAATTCGACACATTTTTAAATTTCGATAGTTTTTTTTAATTCAAACTTTTTCATTCGACCAATAACTAAAATGAAATATTTTCATTATTAATATACATTTTTTGAAACTCGACATTTTCAATAACTATATTTTTGGTATTTAATATAAAAAAAATATCAATTTAACATGAAAAAAATCAATTTTTATGAAAAAAAATATGTATTTAATATAAAAATATCATTTTAATATGAAAAAAATCAATTTTCACATATTTCTTATCAACTTATATTGAGGGTGCTCTTGGTAGAGCTCCTCAGTTTCCAATAAAATGCTGGAACCATTTCGATTCTGCTGGTGAGTAGACACCAAAAACTACAAATTGTTGTGAAGGTTTCCACAATGCTCTTAATGCCATATTTCAATGCAGCCACCCCAGTATTTGGACCTTCCTTGATGGACTTGGAAGAGATATAGCTTGTCACAGACTGACTTTGGCAAATGCTCTGTTAGGTCGCCCTGAGGTTGTAAAGAAAAAATATGTATCATTGAGTGAGGCTATTGTAATGGCTGTGCAAGAATACAATTTGAATGCATCGAATGATGAAAAACTGAAATACTTGCGTTGGCTAGCTAATTTGCAATGAATAAAATGTTAAAAATTAACTTTTACTGTGTTGAATTAAAAATTTGTTTCATAAAAATTGATTTTTTCATATTAAATTGATTTTTAATATAAAATATATAAAAATTGAAATCTATGTTCAAAATAATATGGCAGGCTGAATTGTAAACGAATGCATTTTAAAAACATTAGTTCATATTAAATTGATATTTTTTCATTGATATAACTCATTAGTCTAACCAAAAATATCGTTATTGAAAATGTCGAGTTTCAAAAAATGTGTAGTAATAATGAAAATATTTCATTTTAGTTATTGGTCGAATTAAAAAAACTAATCGAAATTTAAAAATTGTCGAAATAAAACATTTGTCCCATTAAAAAAATGTGTCGAATTGAATGAAATATATGTCGAATTAAAAAATTTGTGTCGAATTGTCTGGTTACCGAAATAAATATCGAAACAATAAATAATTATTGTTGTAAATATTGATTATAAATTAACGAAAATCACTTACTCAAAGTGTCAAATTAAACCTCGCAAAAAGATGTCACCTAAAAATAATAATTATTTAATATAAAATTTGATTTAATTGTTCACATTTGAAATAATGGGTTCTGATAATATTGATTTTGTTGAATTAATACTGACGATGTTTTGTAAAGGATCAATATCCCACAAATAATGATTTGAATTATAAGGAAGAAGTTTATAAATCACATGGAGTAGAGAACAGAATATTAAAATAACAAAAACAGTTTTTGCAGGATGAGTTCTAATACACTGACACATTGGAAATATTACTGATAATAGATTCTATAAATTCAAATTATATCACAAGAGAAATTATTTAAACAAAATAGAATTGTACAAAATTTAATTTGTAAAACCATCTTTTATTTTTCATTTTCAAAAGTAACATTATTATTGAATGAACTAAATCGAGAAAAATAACAGAAATTTTTTAAAAGAAAAATTAAAATTTTAAATTTTTTTTTGATCTATACCTTAAAATAATTGAACTGAAAATGGTTTTCGGTTTCTTCTTCTATACTTTTATTTTCAATTAAAGCATTTTTAAATTTTAGTCAATCAAATGATGTTTTTTTAAGTTTATTAGTTGCATCATAAAGTAGTCATTTCTAAAAGTTGCTTGACAAATAAATTTTGAGTTGGCACAAAAACATTTTAATTTTATGAATAAAATCTGGTTGGAATATAAATTATTATTTTATTATTGTAAGAAGTGGTTGCAATCTCAATATCAGGATTCATTTTTTTAACACAAAAATTTATTTTACCCTTAAATTAAAAAATAATAAATTATTCAGGCATGATAAAAATTTAAATTAACCCCTCATATCCCCCTTCTTTAAGAATTTTCTCAATTTTTCCACGTTTCGATCTAAATATATTATTATATATTAGTATATTAGTTTATACCTTCTATCGTGTGTTTTCTCTACCACTTTATACGGTCCTTCATATTTATTTTTACTCTTTATCCCCGTTTCCACCTTGACTAGTACTTCATCTCCAATTTCGAAATTTCTTCTGGTTGTTGTGTCTTCTTTTTCTTGCTGTACCTTTATGTCTTGACTATGCCATCTTTCTCTGTATATTTTCTTATCGATTATAATTTCTGCTGGGCTCTTCCCTATTGCTTTCTGAAAAGTTGCGTTTAATGTGAATTCTATTTCCGGTAGTATTTCCTCCCAGTCTGATCCTTTCTTTGTATGTTCTCTAAATATTCTCTAAATATTCTCTTTAAATATTCTCTAATCGTCCGAAATTGTATTTCTACCATTTCATTCGTGTTATGATGGTACGGACTCGAGTAACGCATTTTTATATTCATTGATTCTACCATGTCTTTGATTACCTTCGATTTGAATGTCTTCCCACAATCTGTATGTATTTCCATCGGCGCTCCAAATCTCAAAAATTCATTTGGTCATTATGATGTCTTTTATGGTTATTTCATCCTGCTTGCTAATGGCTGTCAAATATATGTACCTACTAAACTGATACATGATTGCAACAATATACTTTTTTCTTCTCCAAGTCTCCTTTAGTGGTCCGTATTGGGTTCTTACTCAAAAGACATTATAATGAACACAAAAATTTATTTTTATAACAATTTGAATATTTTAAACAAATATTTTTTGAGGAACTTTTGTACTTTCTTTTTTACACAACCAATATAAATAAAAATAGATATAAATAAAAATATGGTTTGTATATTTTTTTACAAATTAAAAATTTATATTTTCTTTAAAAAAATTATAGTGAATTAAAATTTTGTCACAAAAATTTTGTTGCGTCTTTTATTAATTTTTCAATTTTATAGTACATTTAAATTTAACTGTTTCTCAATTACATTTTCCAAAAAAAATAAAATCGCATTTTTTTATTTAAGTCAATTTAATGGGTTTCAATTATTTTTTAATTCCAATTTTAATTTCCAATAAAAATTAAAATTACATTTTCCAAAGAAAATTATAACCACTTTTTTAATTTACTTTGATTTAAAAGTTACAAAAAATAGTTTAGTTTACTTTTATTTTGCAAATAAAATATCAAACTTAAATTACTTTTATTTTATTTCAAATAAATATTTTCATCAAATTTGAAATTAACTTTTTTTACTTTATAATTAATCTTTACATAAATCTTTTAATAACCCTACCGTAAAATTTATTTTATTTCTTACTTAAATTAATTATTTATATTAAATTTCTGAAAATCTATTTTAACATATTTATAACAATATTTTACGGAATATAATTGTTTATTTAATAATTTCATAAGATTCAAAAATTTTATATTTTATGAACGCTCCCAACAGTCCGCATATGTCTATGTACACTTTCGCTGCACCTGCGTGCGACAATAACGTATGTATTTGTTTGATAATTTTTTCTCTTTTTGACTTTGGAATCCAAATCTTCCCCATGTTTGTTCTTATGCCATCTTCAATCGTAAGCTTTCTGTCTTTACCTGAACTTTGGTCTCTTTTAATTTCTTCTATTTCTTCTTGTTGATATTTGAATATCTGCGATTTGTCCTGCACGTTGATTCTTCGAGTCTTTATCTTCATCATTTTAGCATCTTCATGAGCCATTAAGCATTGTGTACATGTATCACATGTATTCCGAGACAACATATTCTCGTTGGAATGATCTGTTCCTTTCTGTATTCTAAGTGTATGTCAAGATTTGATAAATAATTAATCCATGTCTGAAATTGCGCCGTTATCGGTTTTTTGTTTTAACCATAAACGTAATTGCCTTATGATCCGTTCTCAAAGTGAATTGCTTCCCGTATAAATAATGATTAAAATGTTGATAGAAGTAATACATTACTAACAGCTCCTTCCTCGTAATGCAGTAAGCCTTTTCATGATTATTCATAGAGTGTGAACCGTATGCAATAACTCTCTCACGTCCGTCCTTGTCTCTTTGGGATAATACTGCTCCAATCGTGTCGAAACTGGCATCAGTGTCCAGTATAAATTCTTTCTTGAAGTCTGGGAATCCTAGAATCGATGGTGTTGTTAAAGCCACTTTCATCTCTGCAAATGCTACATCACATGCGTCTGTCCATAACAATTTCTTCTTGTTCAATCCAGCCACTTGTTCCAATGTCTTGGCCTTTGTTGCATAGTCCTTAATAAATCGTCTGTAATAATTGCAAATTCCAAGGAAACTTCTTAGATTCTTTACACATTTCGGTTTTTGAAATGTCTTTATGGCTTCTAATTTAGATGGGTCCGTCTGTATACCTTTATCATTAATTACATGTCCCAAAAATTTAACTTCCGTTTTTAAGATATGGCACTTTTCCGGATTGATTCTTAAGCCTGCTTTCCCGATTTGGTCCAATACTTTATTCAAAGTTTCTTAATGTTGTTCTAACGATTTTGAAAATATAAGAATGTCATCTAAATATACCACTGTCTGTTCTATGTCTCCGAGCACCTTTTTCATGAGTTCCTGAAACGTTCCCGGTGCCGCTGCTATACCAAAAGACATTCTATTGAAACAGAATTGTCCTAGCTTTGTGGAAAATGCTGTTTTCAGCTTTGAATCTTCCTCTAGTTCGACCTGGTAGTATGCATTGTCTAAATCAATTGATGGGAAATATCTGGTTCCATACAATCTGTCCATCATTTCTATCATATTTGGCATAGGAAATGCCTGTCTCTCCGTGACTAGGTTTAGCTGGTGAAAATCCAAGCAAATTCTAACATCATTCTTTTCTTTCTTCCATACACAAATCATCGGTGTATTCCATGGTGAATTACATTTCTTAATAATGTTGTTTTTCCACAAATTCTTAATAGTCTCATCGATCTTTTCTTCCAGATTAACTGGTTGCCTATGTGGTCTAAGKTTAATTGGAGGTCCTTTYGTGTCTATTCTATGTTTAATCATCGTCGTACATCCGATATCCCATTTATCCGCCATAAAAACTCCTTGGTGTTTTTTTAACAATATCCACAATCTTTGGTTTATCTGCAATTTTCATAATTTCCATGGCTCTTTTGAATGTTTCCTCGTTTGTAACCTTACTTCCAAATTTGGCTTCTAAGTTACATACTTGATAAAATTGTTCGTTCACACCATTTTCTTTTTTTTCCAATGTAACTCGATTCCAAATGCCATCTGCAGTTCTATTTCTCCTATTATGTCTGGTTTTACGTCATTTACTACAATGAACGTTATATTTCTCCGTTTTTCTTTAATTTCTACGTCCACTGAAATTTTACCCATACAATCTAGTTGACTACTCTTCGCAAAATTTAATTTAATATCTGCCTTTTCTAATTTTACGTTCGTTAGTTTCACAAAAATCTTTCTATGGATTACATTTACTCTTGCACCTGTGTCTAATAAACAATCCTCCACGTTACCTTGTATCATCAACTTTATACTCCGCCGACCTTGCATTCTATCATACGATATATTTTCTGCTTTCCATTCATCTATTGACAAAATCCAGGTATTTTCTTCTGTGTTCTCTTCTTCAATTTTTCCCACTAAACATCGTCCAAGCTTGTCCTCAAAAGTTTCTTTCTTTATAAATTTCCGTACCTTATTATTTACTCTTGCTTCACTTATCTCAACATTCCTTTCATCGTCTATCACTACGTCTATAATATTTGATAGATTACTTCTACTATAAATACCAATACTTTGAGAGTCACTGGTATCCTTTAATTTATTGCCGCGACTGGCTCCACTTCTGTCGAGGCGTTGCCTTTTGGGTGTTCACTTCCTGTAACCGATTCTTCATATTCTTCTTCAATGTTATTCACGATTGTAGCCCGATCCTCGATAGTTATTGTCCACTGTATTTTGCTGTCTTCTTCTGCCATTTAGGTTTGTATAACATTCACTTTCACTGAGACCTTTATCTTAACATCTTTTGCATTCGATGTTTGGACAGTTTCTTCTTACGTGTCCCTGTTGTCTACAACCATAACATTTTATTGGTCTCCTTTCCGAACAATTTCATATCATGTGTCCTTCTTTTCCACATCCGTAACACTTGATTGGTTTTCTTTGTCTATACGTTTCACTGGTGTGACCTACTTTTTCACTATTTCTACATTTGACCGCTTTCATGCCTTGAGCGTATTCTGTAGTATTTCTACCAAACCCTGTCTGATTTTGTCCGTATTTACTGTCTCTTGTTACTGCTTCTCTGCAACTCCGGCGTCTGTTTGCATCCTCTGGTCTCTTACTACATTCACGTCTTCTGTCACACTTTTGACGTCATGTACTGCCTTTATCTTTTCTTTTATCTCATCTATTCCTTTCACTTTGTTAAGCCTCACTTCCTTTTTTTATGTCCACATCATCACAACAATGTAACAATAATGCTTCCGTGAGGGCGTCTTTTGACAAGTCATGTTTCAGGATCTTGGCTGTGAGCTTTTCTACTTTCTCAAAAAATACTTCCGGTATATCTTCCTTCATCCTGTACCGGCATGCCTCAGCCAGGTCTACGAATAGGGAGGAAGTTCGAGAGAATGCTTTTCTCAATCGGTCTTTATAACCTACTATTGTCTTATCTACCGTTTTGTATCGATCTTTCAGATCTCTCTCCAACAAACAAACGATTATCGTCTCTTGTTTGGCCTTAGCTATTCCTGTAAAAATAAAGAATGTTTCACATTCTTCAATAAATGTCTCCACATTATCGCCTTTCCTGTACTTTTCAGGTAACAGTTGACCCGTGAAGATATTCATTGCAGCGTTAGTCGCCATGTGAGAAGTGGTTGCAACCTCAATATCAGGATTCATTTTTTTAACACCAAAATTTATTTTACCCTTTAAATTAAAAAATAATAAATTATTCAGGCAAGATAAAAATTTAAATGAACTCCTCATAATTATATCTTGTGATCATTATTTATTTAAAATCCTTCATTCCGAACCTCAAGATTCAAATTTAGATCAAGAAAATCTATAAACGAGCATTTGAATGACAATCACTGATAATTTACTTTGCTTTTGGTTTTTTACACATTGATTTTTAAAATTTAATTTTTAATTAAATTATTTCTATTTAACTTATTTATACTTCAATATAAAAGTATTAAAAAAATAAAATAATTAATAAATTAAATTTGAATTCTGGTGAACAATGTTGTTCCCCAGACATAAACCCTACTTAAATAAATTATGGCTTATGCAGTCATAATTAAAACAGCTGAGAGGGTGTGTTTGATTCGTCGAGAAAAATCGATCGGATTGTATTGGTGTGCCCGGAAAGAAAAATGTATGTGTCGAATCTATTCGACAAAATCATGAAACAGTAGGGGGAAAATTTATGTTCTCCCTCAATCAATAATAAATCCCATGGGTGTCACCTGTTGCTATGGCAACGGTTCCAGTTACCATGGAAACGGTTCCGATTACCATAGCAACGGTCCAGATCACCCTAGCAACTGTCGCTGTTACCAATGCAACAGTCATGGTTACCATAGCAACAGTTCTGATCACCCTAGAAACGGTTCCTATCACTTTAGCAACGGTTCCGGTTAACTTAGCAACGGTTCGATTGGTCCCCAGTACCTTGGAAACACTTCTGATTGGTTCCCAGTACCAAAGCAATGGTTTCTGTCACCTTAGCAACGCTTCCAGTTCACTTGGTAACTGTAACAAAGGTCTTAGTTACCATAGCAACTGTAACCAAGAAAGTTTTTTTCATTGGCAACGGATACAGTGATTCAAGGCGGTTTTAACAATGGTAACGGTTACTGTATCCATAGCAACCGTGACCCTTTCCTTAGCAACCGAATAAAAAAGTGCTAATCGATAGTGCACATGTTTTATTAGATTGCTTGGCTGAGGCTCGCTGGCTTTCTTCGATAGATTTGGGTCAAACGTATTATCAAGTTGAGCTAACCGAGGAATCTAGGTTATGTACAGCATTCAGCACTAAACGGGAGCAATTTTGTTTTAATTGCATGCCTTTTGGGCTATCCACATCACTAATGACTTTTCAGCGGTTGATGCATAATTTATTGGAAGGTATGATTTACAAGGACGTTCTCGTGTATTTAGACGATATATTGGTTTATGCAAAAACATTGAATGAACACTATTGTATTCTGAGAGAAGTATTCCAACGATTGAGCTTATGGGGACTGAAAATTAATCCCGAGAAATGTAAGTTCCACCAGAGGGAATTAGTATCTGGGTCATACTGTGAATAGACGGGATCCGAACAAACAACGCGGAAATTAAGGAAATTAAGGAGGTGGATGAACCACAGTGTTAAAGTCATTTATTGGCCTTACAAATTATTATCGTCGATTCATAAAGGATTATGCCAAGATCGCAATTCCACTCCAAGCGGCAATTTCGGGATGTGACAAACAACTAAAATGGACAAAAGAATGTCGAGAAATTTTCAGGAAATTAAAACTGACTCTTTGTAATGCTCCGGTTCTGGGCTATCCCAGATTAGATCGTGTTTTCGTTTTGGACACCGACGCTAGTTTTAATGCAAGCGGTGCAGTGTTGAGCCAATTGATAAAGAATGGAAAAGAGACAGTTAAGCTTATGGCTCTAGACATCTAATCTCACGCGAGAAGGGCTACTGTGTGACGAGAAAGGAACTCTTGGCACTGCATGAATATGTCCTGCATTTTAAACAATACTTTTACGGGAAAAGATTTGTGGCTCGCACGGACCATAAGGCCTTAGTTTTTATGAACATTATGAAAAAACCAATAAGCCCACAATTTCAGACCTGGTTGGAAAACTTATCAGAATACGATTTCACATTGCAATACAGGAAAGGTGAAAATCACAACAATGCTGATGGACTATCCCGTATAAAACAAGCTCTTTGCTCGCAATGTGAAACTACACATAGTGAGGCTATTGAGAAATAGTCTAGAGTGCGATATTTGAAAACCCTACAAGAAGACGGTGATTTAATCAAGACGATCGAAGAAAGGCAGCGTTCTGATTTAGTTATAAAAGAAGCGATTGATGCATTGACAGATTGAAATGAAACTTTTTCAAGTTTTTTTAAGGGAAGCTATCTGTACAAATTGAGAAAACAGCTAGTAATATCCAATGGACTGTTGATGGTCGAGATAAAGAACAACCTGTTGACAATCGTACCTGAAGGATATGTGTGTGAATTTATTAAAAATATGCATATCGATCTGTCATCTAGGAATTAAAAATATATTTAAGTACATACAAGATAATTTCTACTGGAAGTCTATGTACGAAAATATACGGCAATGTATTAACAAATGTGTCATATGTGAAAAGAGGAAAATTGATCAATAAAGAACGAAAGAAAATCTATTGCCCCGGATTAGTAACAATTTCCTGGATCAAATTGTAGTAGACATCACATACATGGATAAAGTTGCGTCCAACAAAAGATATCTGGTGGTCATTATAGATAGATTCGGTAAATTGGTGAGTTTAAATGCTGTTTCAAACAGGATGAGCATACCATATTTAAATGCATTCTGCACAATTGGATTTACAGGTTTGGGAAGCCGTCAAGTATCCTGACGGACAGAGGAAGACAATTTCTGAACGCATTTATGAGTAACAGTTTGGGTCAGTTACCAATCAAACAAGAATTCAGCTCACCCTATCAACATCAATCAAACAGTTTTGTAGAACGGGTGATTCGAAAAGTGAGAGATATGATTGCCCCTTCATTAAAAGGGAAGTGTTGCCACGAATCAAATTTAGCTTAAATGCCACTACACAAGATTCAACAAAGTTCTCGCCTTTGGAAATTGTTTTCGGACGGAAAGTGAACATCCATTCCGCAGTTGATTGCCATACTAAAACTGGCTGAGAATATTGGATAAGAATATTGCAGAAGCCCGGATCAATTCCAAAATGACAGCGAAGAAACTGTAAACATATCAAAATTCGATCCGAAGTGAAAGATATTTCAAGGAGGGGGAGATGGTACTGGTCAGAGTAGATCCTAACAAAAGGAACAAGAATGATTTTCAATAGGAAGGCCCATACAAGATCATCAGGTTTATTTCGCCACATCAGGTAGAAATCTAATTTCCGCATTGTGTGAGAGACGCATTGAATGGTTGAAACGTTGGATGGGTTTCAAAAGAAGGGGAGAGTTATTATATTAAATTTAATTTGTTCTAATAATATATATTTTTATAACTGAACGTGTTTTTTAATGGATAATAAACCTATCGTAACCAACCATATTGAAACGTCTTTTCCCTTTCACAAGCGATTCCCCTATTGACGATATCGAAGATCAAAATAATTCATTTGAAAATATCAACCAAAATATTTAAATAGAGGAAGAATTAAAAAATTGTTTAAAATCTTCTACTCTTTGTAGTTTCTCGCAAATCGGTCGTTATAAAAAATTACGACAATATTATCAAAATCAAATTATCGACAGTATTATCAAAAAATAACGGTGTATTAACCAAAAATTTAAAGCATTAATTAGATGTCATTGGCACCATTAAACCAACATCAATAGACGCAGAAAGATCATTTTCTGTTGCAAATATTTTGTGTACAAAATTGCGTTCCCGGTTATCAGATAAGTCTTTAAGTGCTCTTGTTTTCTTAAAATACATCTTTATTAACAAAGATTGTTCAGGATAAAAAAATTATTTTGTAATTTAATAAAATGATATTGGATTTTTCTGGTGGAAATTTTTTAGTTGTTGGTATTGTATTAAAAAAAAAATTTTTCCAATAAAGCTTTTTTGATGAAAATTTTAAATTGTTTTCTCATCAATGGTTACAATATTATCGAGAAAATCGGTGGCATTCAGTACGCAAAAATGTATTTAGTGAGAAATAAAATGTCTAAGAAAACATTGATTATTATTACTGTAAAAGATGACTTAATTCTTTTTTAATATTGAGGACAAGCCCGAACGTCTGAAAAACTCTTCAGGCTTGAGCCCGAGCCTGAACGAGCTTGAAAGTGTCATGTTTTTCTAAACACTACTCCAAACATTGTGATTAAATTAGGCCTCTCGAAACAACCGGCGAACAATCCCAGCAGAGATATGATGAATATGAAAATGCCGATTGCTAGCATGAAATTGACGGTTGGTAGGATCGACGAATTGAATACCTTGATGAAGAAATCGTGTTTTGACTATCCAAGAGCGACCAGAATGATCAGAGCCACTCCTGATGCCAGAAATACGAGATTTATCAGGACAAATACTAATTTAATAATGAAATGGCATGACATTGAAATATGAAAAATTAATTTCTATGCATTCTTTAAAACAAATAGTGCGTGTTAAAGTTTACTTAAATCATTTAAACACACTTTTTTAAAAAAAGTCAACAAAATTTTGAAAATGTTGAGTATAGAAATATTAATAAAGTTTTAAAATTTAAATTTTATTTAAATCAGTAAAATAAGAAAATTATTTACTTTTTATTATAAAATCAATAATAAAAACAAATAAATAATAAGAATAAAAATGATTAAAATAATAGAATATTTACATGAAGAATAAAAAATTAACATCAAATTGTAAATAAATTAATTAAAAATGTTAAAAAGAAGTATAAAAAGGAAAGAAATAAAAATGTAAAAAAATTAATTAAAAGTTAATGAAAAATTATTAATAGTTTTACACTTTGACCCAGCTGATTTATTTTAAGTAACTGCCCTTTGATAAATCACGATCTGAACTTTGAATAGTTCGTGCAAGTCGAATTTATATAAATTGACGATATTTTTATCGACCGAAAAAAGATAAAATTGAATTTGAAACTGATAATCACGGGGTAGTTATTAAAAAGGGATATTGAAATTTATTATTAATTATTTAAATAAGAAGGTCGTGAGGATATATTATCCCGCCGCCTACGCTAAACTTAGATAAGACATTTAAGGTGTTATACTTTTCTTTTGTAATTGTTGTATAAAGATACATATATATTTTTTTAATAATTTTTCTTGTTTTGTAATAAATATATTCTTATACATAAGTTGCGAATAATTACCCAATACCCTTCCAAAAAGTTATATTTTTGTATTAAAATACAAAATTGTTTTGGTTTGTTAAAACAAACCTTTTTTCTTTAATAATTATAATTTTTTATATTGTTGTGGTACACAACATTGTTGTACATGGCTTTTTGGAAACAACAGTTCTCCGAACTTTGAGACACTGATAAAGACTTTGGTGAAGGACTACTGAACTATAAGATGTAGGATGTCTCTCAAAGTTCACATGCTGGATACACATCTGGACAAATTCAATGATAACAAGGATCATAACATAATTCGGGAGAAATAAGTGGAACGATTGTACGAGGACATTAGAGTTTAAGAGCTGCTATCAAGGAGAATACAATGAAAATATGATGGGTGACTTTATCTGGAACTTTAATTGTGAAAGAGACTGTACCTATAATCGTCAATTTAAACGTCCTGCATATTTCTAAAAATTTACCTATCAATTATTCACTGATTTTTCACTTTACAAATGACAATTATGAGGATAAAACAGTAAACGTGTAAAAGCATCGATAAATTTTTCGTTAAAAATGAGTAAGAATTCAAAAAAACGACGTCCTGGTCCCCAAACCAAGGTTTCAGACTAATGAATGTATTTTTCAGAAGTTTTATGTCACGATCTAATGGAAAAAAATCACCACTTCCCAGGAACAAAGTATTTGTTGACTTGTGTGATCGATCCACCGACATTTATTTTAGTTTTAAAAATTTGTTTATTTTTAAAAAATGAAGATTAAAAATAATATTTAAATTCAATATTTTAAATAATATTTTAATTTAATCTTATCTATTAAAAACAATATTTACTTTTAGACTAAAAAATTTTAATCTAAAACATTAAAAATCTTTTAATTTTGAAATTAATTAAAATATTAAAAATTATTATTTTCAAAAATTATATACTTTTAAATTATAATTTATTTCATTTATATTACGAAACTTGATTTAAAAAATTAATGTAAAATATTATAAAAATAATTTCACATTATGCTTTAAAATGTTATCGTTTTTTTAAATTATTAAAATTTTATCAGTGAAAAGAAAATTAACTAACTCCTCATTTTCCTCACCTACGGGTGCGGGGGAGGCCGCTAGTGAAAGAACCCCTGTGGCAACCAGGGCCGGTGCAGAGGACGCCTTCGGGCCGATGCATACGGCGAATTTATTTATGTTCCAACCGGGCACTTTTGCTCAACGATAAAAAAAATTTCCATATAAACTTTTCAAATTTAATAATCTTTTGTTCATCGAATTTCATTAATTCATTCTTGCGAGAATTTTCACTAATAAAAGAAGTTGAAATAATAATTTTAATAAAAATTTAATAACATTTTAAAAATTTTTAAAACTATTTTAAAACTATTTACGAATTTCAATTTGATATATTCAAATTTTAATTTGTCGTTAATAATCTTTATTTAAATAAAACAAATCCGTAACCTTGATTAACAAACTGGTGTGAAATTCAAAAATGGAAGTTGATGCTGAAATTGAAATTTTATTGTCGAAACGATTCGATATAAAATATTACGAGAAAAACAATAAAAAAGAAAGTGGATATTTGGTTAGATATATGATAATTTTTTAACGGAAAATTAAAATATTTCTTTCAAGAATTTCTCATATTATGAAATTATTATTCAAAGTAGAGCGACTGATGGAAAGATTAAGGTGAATTATCAGTTTCATTTTTTTGATATAATCAGATAATAATTTTTTCTCACACAAATTACAGACGAATAAGTCTATAGCCTATCCCGAAATAACAACAGTTACTATCAAGGATAATGAAAATGTAATAAATTTTTCATGAATCTCTCTTTATTGATGGACACTCATTATTCCAGTTGATATTAGATCTCAATGAAAAGAACTGTCAGTTAAATATTCAAATCGAAAGTCCATTGTATCTTTTAAAGTGTATTTATGTTGCCTTCAAAATTTTCTTTCCGTGTGAAGATATTTTGTAAATTGTTTTTTTGTTATTGGAAAAGGATTTTTATTTTCTCTTTTTATGCAAAAAATACATATTATAGTACGTTTTTCACTGTCAAAAATGAAAGTTCGCTGTCAATTGATACAACGAAAGAAGAAGTCAAGAACATTCAGATCATTCCTCAGTCTCCTTGTAATAATTTCACCTGTGGAATTAAATTCTATGCGAAGTTTTCGTATTTGTCGGAGAATGAAGAAATCATTTGGGTATGTTATTTATTTGATATGAACATTATTGTTTACCTTTAATTGCAGCGACTTTATCAATGATTGTCAGATCTATTAATTAATACTGTTATTTAACTCTCCTGATCGAATTAAGTTAATTGTTTCTAAACCTTAAATATACTTTAAAATAATAAGAAATTTCTTTTCAATATATTCTTAATAACTTTATTAGCTTAATTAAATATTAAATGAACGTTTGAATCACTCTGTTCATGAAGTTTCATCTTATGAAAAAGATATGTGTTACTCTTCTGAAATCTTGTTACAAAATTAGAGTGAGTAAAAATATTGGCATGAAATTTTTAATCATATTAATTTGATATTTATAAATAGTGTTTTCGAGCCATAACTGCATCAAACTCATGTAAAAGTAAAATCTTTCAAAATAACTGTACTAGAAGGCCTCATTGGGAAGACAATTGTTAAATTTTGTTTTTGATTTTTTTGAAGTTTTGCAGTAACATTTGGGTAAGTTCTATATAAAAATTAAAATATTCTGACTTTAATAAAATTGTAAAAACTGCTTATGAATAAAGACATCGTATAAAATAAGTTTATCAAACATAAATTTATCACAAGACTCGAAAGACAAATCAGAAACTTTAATTATTAATATATTTTTCTTATTACATTAGTTAAGATCAGAAGTTTCAAACCTATCCCATTAAAACTGTTATTTGTTGTTATTTAAGAAGTAAAATAATTAAAGTAAAATAGTTAAAGAAACAATTTTGATAAAGCAGATTGAAACGATATGAATGGGACATAGATAAATTGTTGAAAAGTCACCAATTGCTCATATCTTACGCAATTCAGTTTTCCAAGCTAATTTATGTGGTATTATATTCTGATACCTATTTGACTACCGTTGTTGTACACGTATAAATTATTTTATGATATTCTAAGTTACCGACTAGAGAAAAATACTTTAGCCCTTTAATTTGCATTATGATCTTATTTTTTCGAAATTTAAAATTTTAAAATATAATTTTTATCGTTTGATTAGGTAAAAAAAATTTTCATATTTTTAAATTTCTCATCATTTTTCATATCTGCATGTTCTCAATATTTAATAAAGTTTAAATTGTTTTTAAATTTATTATTCCATAAATAAAAATAATCATATAATTTATAATAAAAAGCAAGGATTTGGAAATCTATAATTAATCCGATGAAGAAGAAAGTTAAGTGAAAAGCAGCTTCATCTGGCATAAAACTTCGTTTTCCCTACAAACTTTACGTGCAATGATGATTTTGGATTTGAAAATATCGTTTAATTTTTAACTTAATTTTTAATTCCCTACAAACTTTACGTGCAATGATGATTTTGGATTTGAAAATATCGTTTAATTTTTAACTAATCCATTGGAGACATTAGATCTTCGTTCTATTAAAAATATTTGGTACTTATAGTAGAATACAAGAGTATATTTCATTACCAGAATTCAAGTAAAGAGCGAACCGAGTAGTTCGAGATTCTACTGTGTTCCTACAGTTGCACCACACTAAACACATTAAAATGCTCTATTTAATTGATTGGTTATTTTTTCACCTTAACCAACTCGATCGAAAAACTAGTTCCAGTTGTGGATCCAGAATATCGACTCAGAATCGATAAAATTGTTGAACATTGTGAATTTGTTAATCTTTTTTTTTTGAGAGATTTTTATTCGCAAAGTATAATCAAAGTGAATAAAATCAAAATTTTGATGTATAGTGAAATATTTAATATTCAGTACTTTAAATTTTATTAATTTGAGTAACAACGGTAAATGACTAGAGTTCAACGGATTTGAATGTTTTTTCTAAAGAAGTATGTGATTAAAAACGTTTAGGAGCTCTTAGTTTAAATTATAAATCTTTTTCCTGTAAAAAATTTTCTTTTAAGCTGTCCGTCATTTTGAAATTTAAATTTTTTAGAAATACATCTTTGTAAGTTAAATTTTTTAAACGAAAGAGGAAGTAGAAGCAATTAATTTTTAATATATTTTTAAATGTCAAAATATTTATTGGAAAATACAGGAACTTAAAATTTGAGTACTTTCCTTTCTGATTGATCCAAGATGGTTGTGAGGAATATTTGAAATTTGTTATGTTGAATTTTGTATGTTGAGTTTAGTATTTGGAAATGTGTTTCTCCCACCTAGATAGAAAATTGATATTTTAGATGTTCACGATAAATAATTATTCGAGTATAATTTGCATTTAAGTACATTTTAAAAAACTTTAAAAATATTAAATCGTTTAAAATTTTCATATTAAAAATTTAAATAAAGTAAATATCTTTTAACTAAGTTTTAAATTAAATAAATGTTCTTTCTTTACATAAAATCATTTTTTAAATAAAATTAATATGTAGATAAAATGATTACTAAAATTAAAAAAATTGAACTTTAAACTTATAATCTAAAAATAATGAAAAATTTGTTCGAATAGTTGTTTATTAAAAAACATTAACTAAAATTTATAAATTTAGGACGATGTCGAATTACGAAAGCTTTGCTGAGAGTTGTCCAAAAGACAATTCTAATTGTATTGAAAATAAAAGTTCGGAAACCCATGTTGGTTTTCTTAATAATGGTTAAAATAATATTTTTATTTACCTTGATTTTGACTCCATTCAATAGCTTAGTATCGATATGTTGTTTGATTATCATTTGATTTTTGGATAATAATTTGTTTAAAATTTCAATTTATTTCAAATGGTTTCCTCATTTTGTCTAGAATCCTTTAATTAGGTGAAAAAATTATAATGACAAATTTTCATATAAAAGAAGAGAAAATACAGAAACTTATACCAACCAAGATTCTTTGAGTAAACCTAAAAAACAGTATCGCAAATTTATCACATTTTAGAGGTTGAAGTAAAGTGCTCAGTATAAACGTATAAATCGTTTTTATAGAATTTATACTGGATTTTATATCATTTTTTTTCAATGAGCAAAGTGAAACATTTAATTAAGAAGAAAATTTTAGTGGAGTTAATATTAAGAAATATCATAGATCTACTAATAGTGAAATATGTATTCATGTTACATACTAAAAAGAAAATATATTTACTAAGATCATCAATAACATTTTTTCATCATATTTGTAAAATACACAGTTTTTGATTTCTAAAATAATCTTGCTAACTTTTTCAGATCGCTTATCAAATAGTTTTTAAATTATTTTAAAATTTGGATTTATTAAATTACATAATATTAAAAAAATTGGAAAGGAAAAATATTTTCGAATACAATCTGATAGAATATTGATAGAATAATCATTACTTTGTTATATGAAAAATTATTTATTTTAATTATTAAAATCAAAAACACCATTGGGTACATTAAAATTTATTAAATTTTCAAAATATTCCGATGGATTCTCTTGACATATACGAAAGAGGTTAACTGGACTGTCGCATAAAACTGGTTATTCGAAATCGTTTTTTGAGGGATTAACTAATCAAACAATAGATAAAGAATTCGTGCGAAAAGATTAATTAAAACTTGATGAAGCATCCAATTGAGATTCTACTATGGAATACACTTTAGTTTATCTTGCTCAGAATGTTTAAAAATATTTTAAATTTTGTATTTTAAATTAAATCGCTCATAAAGATTGAAATTAATAAAACAATTAATTAATAAATCTTAGAAAATTCAAATTATTTTTAGTAAAAATTCTCCAAATCCTTCGAGTTATATTTCGATCTTATTTATTGATTTTCTTGTAATAGTTATAATGAAAAATACATTGAATGGATTTCTCATTATCTTTGTAAGGGTATTCAAAAATACAAACGATTAGGTAGTGGTAATATTGCTGGACATATTAAAGTTTGTAGGTTGAATATTCAAATCACTGTACTGTAATTTAAAAAATATTGGGAGAGTTTCTCTTGAAAATTAAAGTAAATCATTGTATCCCTCAATTAAAGTCCAAATAAGCCTTTCTTTCTTTGCTTGAGATTATTCAATAAATAATTGTCTTAACTGATTAAATAATTATCATTTTAATTCATAATGCAGCAGTCTTGTTGTTAATTTTGTCTGGAGATGAAGGAAAAACTACAAAAATATATTGAGCAAGATTTTAAAATTTAATAAATGTTAATTTACCTTATGGCGTTTTTTATTTTAATAACTGATAACTGTCATTAATTAAAAAATCCTTATTAATTAATATTATAAAAGCCCAAGTCACTGCCTGCCTGCTTCACTAACGCTCATATTATCTACTTACAATTGTAAGTAGATAATTATATTAATAATAATTCATATGGAAAATTCTGCTA
>MQRK01233266.1:0-18903 GCA_001938485.1 Girardia tigrina | reverse complement strand
CAAGATACATAACATTTTATTTTACATGAAAAATTCTGTATTTAATGTGGAAAAATATCAATTTATTATGAAAAAATTCTGTATTTAATATGAAAAACATCAATTTATTATGAAAAATTATGTATTTAATGTGGAAAAATATCAATTTATTATGAAAAATTCTGTTATTATTTCAAAAATTTACCTTACAGCATTAGTGAGGCAGTGAGTGACTTGGGCTTTTATAATATAAAAAAAATTGAACCCCCGGCAAGAGAGGGCCGCGAAGCGGGCCGAGCGCGCTAGTTATTTTATAATTAAATATTTCTTTTAATTTTATGCGACAAAGAAAAGACTATATGAAAGATTTTAGAATATTGATGTAAATAATTATATCATTTTAATTCGATATACAGATGGACTCTAAAATTAGTGAAACAGAATTGTGCAATAGAAATACATATTTGTACATTATATTAATCAAGAATTACAAACCTTTAAATTGATCTTAAAGTTGTACGTTTCATCAATAAAAATATTCTTAATTATCGTTTAATCTCTGAATTAGGAATGTTTTATGTGAATAAAAATGCAGAAAATAATTACAAAAATTCTGTGTACTTTATTCAAAATTAAAATATTTGAAATAAACAATAGTTATATAATTATAAAAAATATCAATTTTTAAATTATTTGGAGAAAATTTGATTTGTGTAAGAATCTTGTGTAAAATAGCTTAGATGTGAGAGTTTTCGACAAATTATCTGTTAAGTGAATCAACAATTTTATTTTAACATACAATAACATCACATTCATCAT
Organism: Girardia tigrina; assembly: GCA_001938485.1. Taxonomy (NCBI): domain Eukaryota; kingdom Metazoa; phylum Platyhelminthes; order Tricladida; family Dugesiidae; genus Girardia; species Girardia tigrina. Next base: position 18,105 of record MQRK01233266.1, on the reverse strand, counting down.
TATTTGTTGTTCTATTTGATCGATTAATTATGTTTGATTTGTCCAAATTATCGATTTAAGAAATATAATTAAATAAATACTTTAATTTATCGAAATATTATTGATTCATTATTGAATTTTATTTAACTATGATTTTTTAAAATAATTATGGATACTTTAGCAAAAATATAATATTTAAATTATAAGTTTAAAATAATTCAAATTTTCATGAAATATTTCAAAAATCAATCAACCATCATGATTAAGATACACAAAAAATAATATTTCAAAATATTTCTCATATAAAAATAGTTGATTTTACGACGAAGCGAAAATAAAATATAACGAATTTATTTATATTAACAATAAATCGGTTTCAAAACAGTCAGTTAGGAATGAAATTTCGATATTTTAAGACTTTAAAATATTGAATTTGAATAAAATACGATGATTTTTCTGTCTAATATCATTGTCTAATAATAATGAATATTTAGTTACAAATTTCGTTACAGTGTAAGTCTTTTCTTATAAATCGGTCATTGTAATTGGAATTCAATTTGATATTACACTGCGTAGTTTTGTTGTGTTTATTCAAATTTAAATGACAATAATTAATGTTCAGTATCTATGAAAATACAACCAAATATTGGATATAAGTGATGTCAATTTATATGTATAAGAATTAATTTTGTATTTTTTTTTCATAATAATCTTTGCTTTGAAAATATTTTTTTAAATGTCTAGTTTTAGTAATTTTACAATATCATTCAAATCAATCAGTAAAAACATTCATTGATTAAAAAATCACTTTTATTCTTCTTTATTGTTACATTACTTGGAATTTGTCTTTGATATAATGCTTGAAGTGAAAAATATATAAATTTACGGATATTTTCACGAATAAATCTTTATAGAAGACTACTTTTTTCAACCGTTATGTTTATGAATTTATAATATATCAAAGATCCGCTCTAAAATTACAAATGTCAAAACCGAAAACGAGAACATATTAAGTAGCCCGATGGCATTTGTCAATAACTCAAAAGAGAATGTGGTTTTAATTATAACTTTAATTTGTATTGAAAAGTATTATACAATTAAATATTATCAAATATAAATAATGATCTTTGAAAGTTTTTCAATGTTTAAGAGCAAAGATCAATCGTATTTTTTCTACCTACACGGTAAAACAAGAAACATTTTAAATATATACAAATCAACAAACTGATTATATAAAATAAGAAAAAATGTGTATTTAAACATTATTTAGAAAAATCTAAATCGTAAATGTATTGGATGAGTCAAGTTATTGACCATATTGAAATAATATTTAGTTTTAAAAGTTTAATATTAAATAGCATATAAATAATTAAAATTTGTTTGCCTTAATTTTGAATCTCCATAATACATCGTTTGCTATCACAAATAATAAATTGCATATAGTTAGGTGTTTTAAAGTAAATAATTCAATTTAAAATATACTTTGTGTTTATTTAAAATTAATATGGTCATGAATTTGGAATCCCCTTGCAGAAGTGTTCACGAAAACTGAATGGAAGGTACCATCATAATATACGATTGAGTCTCATAGAATGACAGTGAACTTAAGTGACATAATTTTAAGATTAATTTGAATTTTAAAATTATCCTAATAAATATTTCTACTATATTTGTATATTTCTTTCATAATCTATTTGAATAAAATTATTTAATGAAAAGAAAAATCGAAAAATTTAACAAAATAACTATTAAATCTTTCCAAATTACTTATCAATTATTATTTTTATTTATTTATTTACAATCTTACATAATTTTGGTTTCTTTAGTTTTAGATATATTAGATTAAATTATGATTTATTTTATAGTTTTACATTTGATAATTATAAATCTATATTTATTTATATATTTCCCATAATGTTTAGGATATCGATACAGTATACGCAAATAAAGAAATAAGAAAATTTTCTTTGAAAGATTTCGATCATTTAAAACAGAAATACTTATTCCCTGTATTAGGAACTATGTGCTATAACACTTACTTTTCAGAATTATCACTCAGTCATGTAGATTTGGTAAGTGTTTTATTATCAATAAAAAATTTACGTGTCTTTAGACCGGATATGAAAAAATTCTAGAACGAGTTTTTAAATACAATAAAAAATTTAAGAATCTTTATTTCGAAAGTTGTAATTTAAAGCTGTTAGTTTGATTTAATTATCAGTTTATATTATTGAGTCTTGTGAACTCTAATTTTATATTTTAGAATAAACAATTTCTTAAAAAAAGCATTACCAAAATTATTTTTCAATACTTTTATTTATTATGTTTATGTTATGGCAAATTTCTGTAATTGCCAAATTCACGAATCCGGCAACTTTTTTTTAAAAAATTTTGTAATTCAATTATGAAATTGATATTTTCATTTAATATGAAAAAATATCTATTTAATAGAAAAAAATGCTTTTAAAATACAAACGTTTGGAATTCGCTTGTCACGAAGGAAGAAGTTTAAATAACTATGAAAAAAATTTACATTTAGTCTACTTTGCATAATAAATTGAGATTTTTACATATTTAATTTATTTTTTTCATATTAAATTGATTTTGTTTAATATTAAATTGATATTTTTTCATATTAAATACAATTTTTTATATTAAATACAGAATTTTACATTAAATTGATAGTTTTTCATAATAAATTGATTTTTTTTATATTGAATACATAATCTTTCATTTTGAATTGAGAAATTTTCATATTACAATGGAATTTTTTCATATAGTTAGTGAATTGGGCAAAAATTGACTAGTTCATAAATTTTGCAATTACACTATTTCAGCAAACTGTTGCCGATTTCGGCATAACATGTAGATTTGTTACTTAAATTAAAAAAATTATCAATCTTTTTAAGTGAAAGAGAAATACGTTTTTATTGTCCTTGAAAATCGTAGTGATGTAAATACATTATTATCAGCTGTTATGAACTCTGGGATTACATTATTCAGTGATGAAGAGTAAAATAAGTATCATTAAAATATTACAAAAAATATTGAAGGTCATTTATAATTTAAATCCGCCTAAAATAATTCATGATTTTTTGAAGATTAACATTTTGAATAAATTTTGAATTTAAAAATTATTTAATAACTATACTTTTAATGCTGTATTTTATGTTGCTTTTTTTCATAAAGATATACACTTCAAAATATAATTCTTTTATGTGTTCAAATCGGATTTATAAATTGACTTGTAATGAATGCAAGACAAAATACATTGGAAAAACAGTCAGTCATGTTGTAAATTAATTAATTTGATATCACAGATTAATGTTGCTATGAAAATGTGTTTAAACTATTTAATTTTCAATTATGAGAATTAAAAACTGTTTTTTCTTATAAATGTTTTTAGAGTACCTCTTCGAATTAATTACTTAATACACATTTGAAGGAGATAAAATATTTTTAATAAAAAGTAAACACTTCTGTTTTATTTGACTAACCTCGATAATTCTCCTACAAAAAAGATACCCTCTTATATGGTATATAAAATTATACACAAATTATTATTGCTTCTTCTACAAATGGGACAACAGAGATGAAAATCACTACAAAAGAAGATGTTGGCTACTTTATTAAAATCTAAAACTTTCACCTCTATACACTAAACTAATTTGGGATTGATAAAAACTTGATCAACAAATTTCAAAATTTTGGTCAAAAAAGGCAATACATTTCTACATCTTCACACGTTAGTTCCCAAAATCAGTGACGAGAAATTACGGGAAGACATATTTAAGGGTCCTTAATTTTTTCAAGCCGTCTGAAAGTAAAATGGACCCTAAGGTTAAATTCAAAGCCGTTGTAAACAATTTTCCTTGATGAAAAAGACTTTGCTGAGAACATAGGCAACTCATATCAAGGTTTTGGATTTTATATGAAATTAGAAGTCCACTTCATGCACTCGAATTTGCATTTCTTATCTCTAAATCTTGGAGCTGTAAGTGACGAACACACTGAGAGATTTTATCAGGATATATCCAAAATCAAATCTTGATAGCAGGGGAAGGGAGATCCTACAATGCTTGCAGAATATTGCCTGATACAAGTGGAAGTCGCAAGCAAAGTATTTTAGAGTAACTTTACTGTACTGTTTGTCTCTTATGATATGAAATCTCTCAGATAGCAATGAAGTATACCTAAAAACAGTATGTTGTGAAACCGTCATTCATTTCTTTTTCGAATAACTTTAAATGGTATTTGATAGAAAAAATACGGTTTGCATTTTTGAAACTGGAACATGTGAAAACAATTTCTTACCAAACACTGTTTATTGTAAACCTCGGATATTTTTCAAAAATTAAGTAAATATTTTTAAGTAGCTTGTGCAAAGAGTTATCAGGTATAATTATCGATATACAAATCTTAGTGCTAATTATTAAACTATAATACTATCATATTTATAGCCACAATACTTAAAATGATTCTACATCATTTCACAACTATCAAGATAGATAATAATGGTTTGAAAAATAATTTCTTTTGATTAAGCAGCTCTTCTTTTGTGTGAATATTTTTTATTATTATTTAAATTGCTCAAGCATAGGCGGATCATTTTGCGATTTACGTGGGTTTTCAAATATTGTAGTTAAAAACCAACAATATAAAACTAAAATTAAAATACGGCAAACAATTACAATCCAACAATTTTTCGTCGAGGAACTTTTCTTCGTTTTCATTTTGACCAGATTTTTATATAAAAATATGGAATTATAAATACTGATAATTTATTTTAAAATTAAATTTTTTTATTCTCTTTATTTTGAAAATTTACATTCCATTATTTTATGCAACTTAATTTAAATTAAAACCAACATAATTTATTGTAGTCATATTTTTACTAAATTAACCAAAATGATTTTTTATTATTTTAGAATTAGTTTAATGTTATTTTCTTTTATTTGTGAAACGTTTTTAATTAATAAAAGATTTTAACGTTTTATTTATTTTCAATATTTCAGTTTAAAAACATTTTTTTACCTACAATTATTTTAAAAACAATACAAATTTTAAATACAATTTAAATACAAAAAATAATTTACAGTATTCAAATTTTTATTATTGTTACGATACATTAATGATAAAAGTTTTAATCTTTATTTGTTTTTATGAAAACTGTTTAGAATTAAGTATTTGTCAAATCTTTAATTTGCAGAATTTCAAATTAACTTTAAAATTTAAAATTATCTATTTTTTACTTTACAGCTCTGGCAACAAAGTTCATTATTTTATTTTTTAGAATAACTTTTAAAATTATTACAAACATAATTATCCTTGTCTTTATATATTTCTTTTAAATCAATTATTTAAAAATCCATTATTTCCCAATTAATTTCATTTTAAGTTTTTACTCTACAATTAAAATTTGATTATTTCCGAAAATAACTTTTTAAAATTAATTAAGATATATTTTTTTTAATTATAATTGCTTAAAAAACTTTTGATTTTAAATATTTCCTTATTTTAGAAATTCCTTATAAAAATTCATTGTTTCAAAAATTTTAAGAGTGAGCCTTCACAATCATTGCTTTTGTGAATCATGGAGGCCCATTTCTCATTATATTCGTTTTGTTTCCGGTATTATGTAATCGTTTGCTGTAATTTTTAATGAATACTTATATTTTTATAAACCACGTTAAATAAACAGTAAAGTTAATAAACAATAATTAATCATAAAAATTCTACCTAGTATTTTGGATTTAGTTAGATTTATGTTTTACCATTATCATATTTTAGATATAAAAAAAATCCAAGCAAAAAATGAAGAACTTTTTTCTAAGAATAATGAGAAAATGCTATATGATCTTAATAATCTTAATAGTTATTCATGTCCTCATCATCATAAAAAATGTACAAAACGTATGGGGGGAGACTTTCGATGTTGTTCTGATAAAAACGAAACATGTAGTGAATCGTGAAATAATAAATGGCTACTTAAAAGGCGTCTCTTTGTTTTTCACTATGTTATTTAAATCAAAAATATAAAATATTCTATGCTAAATCAATTCAATTTATCAAATGGCGCTTTTAATTATAGAAAATAAAAATCCATTTTAAATATTTATTCGAAAACATGTTTCGCCACTTTTGTGGCATTCTTATTTCTGTGATAAAGTAAATTGTCGTTGTCTTTATAGTTAGAACGATCATTACGTCCCTATGTCTTACATCAAAATACTCAAATATGATTGGACGAATCACTTGGTATGTTTAAAAAAGGTTTATAAATTAACAGTCTTCAGTAGTTATCATTTCATAGTTACAGTTGAAGTTACCAATCAAAATCAGAAAATCACTCTCCTTCATAATAAATATAAATGTCACAAGTGTAAATCCTTGTAAATTGAAGAAACAAAACATTACCTCTGTACTAGAATTGTAGAATATACATAATCAAGTAGGAAAGCTCAATTTTTGTTCACATAGTGAAATTTCATGTGTGAGGAATATTTGAATGTTTGATGTTTTGTGTTTGAATGTGTATGTTGATTTGGAAATGTGTCTCTCCTACCCAGATGGATGATTAATATTTTAATTCTTATTATCTAAAAATATGTAATGTTTAAATTTATTTTTAATTTCAAATAATAATAAAATTTTAAATAAGTTTATTAATTTTTATAATATTTAATAAATATATCAAATTAATATTTTTTAAATAATTAATTATCATTTTAATTATTATCCAATAAGTTTTGAGTGAATATTTTATTAAAATATTTATTTCCCCATTTGCTTAAAAAATAATGAGAATTAATTCATTAATCAATTTCGTTTTGAATGCAAATGTACGAAAGTTTTGACAAAGATTGTCTGAAGGACAATCAAAATTGTTGTTTAAATAAAAATATAAAAAGTCAAATTGGTGTTCTTAAGAGGTGTTCATAAGAGGGCATATGAAAGTGATTTTCGGGGTTTGATTAGTAATTTTGACCACGATTATGGAAGTACAATTTTTGAAGCCCTGTTAACAAGGTTTCATAAACCTAGTGTCAAGTGATTCGTCCAATCAAATTAGAGTATTTTAACGTTATTCATTGTGACTTAATAGTCATGTTACTATATAAACAATAACTTTTTACTTAAATACAGAACTAAAGAACCGATTGTTATAACGACATCGGCGACGGCGGTCTTCGAGAGGAGCAACACTGGAGAAAGTGAACCGGTCCTCATTAGGGCCACAATCTTTGATTGTAACTGGGAATTTATTTACAGCAGCGGTATCAATCGATCAATTAATCAGTCGGTATGCGCACCGAGCGCGCCCGTGTCGCGATACGAGCACGCGCAGTGGACTATGAACCGGGCTAGGTGGTCTAGGTCGACCGCGGCGACAATCGAGTAAAGCGAGCGATCGATCGACTGGCGTACGACGGGCACCTGCACAGACTGGAGGTGCGAACACGCGATCCGGTAGTTTCTGGCCGACAATCGATCGATTGTCGCTATTTGAAACCGGCGACGACGACGATAGTGGAGGAGCAGCGGGAGAACTGATAGATTCGTCCTCCTCCTCGTCGTCGTCGTCACTAATCTCGATGATCGTTGATTTCTCGGATCGATTCTATCGAACGATTGATTGTCGTCGATTATCGGTTGATAGAGCGCCGGTAAATCGATTATATTGTTGCGACTATTGATTAAAGGCGGCGCGGCGGTATTTCATCGTCGTCGTCCGATAACAAATCGATCGTCCCTCTCGATCAAATCGATAATCGATCGATTCATCGATTCGTAATCGAATCGACACGCGGGAGGAACGATTTTAAACCGCGCCGGGAAGAGCGTCTCCAAATTCGAATTAAGAGGTGTTTCGAATCGATATCCCGTTAATCGAATATCGATAATTATCGATCGATTTTCCGATAACCGATCGATATTTGTCGATTTTCGTTAATATAATCTTGTTCTTTATTGTACGCCGATACAATTTTTTCTTTGTCATTCTTAGAAACTCTGAAAAATGAGGAAATAAATCAAGTAAAAAGTTTAAACATCTTACGATTTTCGTTTCTTTTTAGCATGAATGTCATGAGAAACATCCATTGCTGGGTCAGTATTATTGTCTGACGCCGAAGAAATGGTTTCCGATTCATAATTCCTTTTTTTAACTTTTCTGAGATACTGCTGTTAAAAGAGCCTTAAATTGTTAAATGACCCTAAAATGTTGTGTGTTTTGATGTTTGTATGTATGTATATATTTTTGTGTATATGCTTGTGTGAGTGTGTGTAAATTAAATTCCTATAGTAAATGTTATTGTTTAAATCTTCAACTATTATTTCATTGGATAATTATATTCAACCATTTTTTTTTAAGGTTAGAATTTCGTATCCTGCCGTTGTTAAATGAAATGCACTGTATGATATATAAAAGTATTTGTGTCAAGTATTTGTAACTATTTTGACATGACTGACAACCAACTTTTACCCACTCTGAGGTCACAAATCGGCGCTTTACACGACACTGGAGTCTCGAACCGTGCAATTGCCTTGCGAAAGAATATTAGCCGCGCTGCAGTAGCCGACACTCTCCGTCTTCATCAAGCCACCGGCGCCTTTGCTTATACGAAACGCAGTGGAAGGCCGCGTATCACAAGCAAGGTGACAGATCGAGCCATTTTGAGACCCTGCAAGACCAATCCATTTGTTGGTTCCCCCGCAATACAAGCTGATCTTCCAGCTAAAATTGATAAATTGCCTAGCGCACGAACCATTCGTCGACGTCTGGTTGAATGAGGCTTTCTATCGTAGTCAAAAATCTCAGTATTTTTAGGAGTGGCTGGTGAATTCTGGCCACGACTGTATATTTAAAGACTGTATATTTATTTTTTTGTAATAATAATATTAGTTGCCAAATCATTACTTTTTTCGTATAATCTGCAATCTTATATTATTTTATCTGGTGACAGCACTGGAGAATCAAAAAGAATATTACTCAATTTTAGAAAAAACGATGCTATGATAAAAACGTTTTTGTTTTCAATATTTATAAAACATTTAAAATTAAATTTTATACGTTTAAAATCTACTCTTCTTTCAAATTTAGTTCACTTTGTACCTCAATTGCCAATGGCCTTGAAGGACAAAAACATCTTGTTTGTCTTGATCTGTCATGCAATGAAGGAATTGGCGACAAAGGTCTAGAATGTTTCATCCCGTTTTTAAAGAAACATTCTCACTTTCTGGAAATATTCAAAATGTCTAAATGTAATCTGAATACAATCAGTATTTGTAAGATTTCAGATTCTTTCACTTATAATGTTCGTGGAGATAATTCCCACATACAATTGAAACACCTTGATTTGTCGCAAAATGTATTAAAAGAAGGCTTCAAAGAGGTATTTAAAACATTTTTTTAGATTTTTTATTTAAGTTTTTTTAAGATATTCTTTGAATTTTTATCGAAGTGTAATTATTTAGAAGAATTAAATTTAGCTAGTATGAATAGTTCAATCGAACAGGTAATATTAATTTATTTACTTGGTTATAGCTAAATATCTGTTTAAGACAAATTATATTTATTAATCGGGATGAAATTTAAAATTAAACTTTATATGTAAATTAAATTTTAAATTATTTTGTAACTGTTTTGCATGATTTATCATAAAATTATTCTTTTATGGGACTGTTTAAATGTTGTTAGACGGTATTACGTATTATTTTTATTTGATGGTTTCAAACTCTAGGCTCTCTAGAGAATCAAACAATTAAAGAAACTTTTCTGTTGAGGAGACTGTGAACTTCTATCCACTGAATCTTTTTGTCATTTTTGTAAGTTTTGATCAACAATACCATCCTTACAATCATTTGACAGTTCTTGAATTTTCAGCACGTTTGGAATTGACACTTAAATTGTTAAACTTACCCTTCATTTTGCTATTGATGAGTCAGAACACTTGAATCATTATGTTACTTCCTACTGTTTTAAATTTCTTTGCAGGCTTCACCAGTTTGGTAGGTTGAATCTTCTGTTTTTTAGAACTTGTTAGATAATCGTCTATGAAAAGTTTTATAAATACTATCGATGTTTTGTAACTTTAACTGCACTAGTCAAAAGTGATTTATGCAGGATCCTTAGAAAACGTTGAAGTTCGACTCAGTATATTGTAGATGATTATACTTTACATAGAATAAAAATTATTTTTCTATTTTTTTTAATATTAAATTAAATATCGAAATTCATCTGGATTTAGGAATTTCAGATTTATTTTTATTAAGCATCTCAGTTGTAATCTGATAATTTTTTATCTGGAGAATATATTTATCGAAGATTATTTTCGTCGAGTTTCGTCATTTTTAGATCTGAAATACTCCAGAGAAAATATTAGAAAAACGTCCCGAAACTCTAATATTGAGAATGTGCAATAAGTTAAAATGAGAACATAAGTTAAGAAGGGTACATAAATATTTATTAAAATATTTTGACGAGTTTAAGTCGTAGAATAAAAAAAATTTAAGAATAAAAGAAGTTTCTTAAAAGAAATAAGAGTAGTAAATAAAAAATGCAAATACTGTTAGATTTCATATTGGTTCACTGGTTCTAGGTGCTTTGATTACAGGGGGTTTGACCATAGGTGGATTGTCTCCAGCGGGGGTTTGACAACAGTGGGTTTGACAATAGGTGATATATATATATATATATATGAAAGCAAAGAATTTTTTTGTTTTGGTCCACATAAAGGCTGGTGCCAGGCCTACTGGATTTAATATTAAACAGAAAGTATTCACAAACTAAGACCGCATATAAATGATAAAATCAAATCAAAATATTAATGTCATGCAAGTATTGTAGTTAATAGAATAACAGTTTTATGGTTAACTAAATGACAGATGTGCAATAGCACGCAAATGTATCAATACATCTATTTGACCATATGTCTCAACCGCATTTTGTACTTCTTTATACATGATCCTGTATCGCTTCTCAGCTGGATAATTTACTCCATCAACACCTTGCAGAAAATTTATTTTCTGCTTCGTGCAATCCATAAGCAGACCGTCAAAGAAACGCCACATTGTTGGGTGACTACATTGTAGCAGTGACTTTAGACTGTTATGCCATCATTTGTGTTGGGTTCTTGATCAATATTAGAATTCATTAACACCAAAAATTTATTAATAACACAATTAACAATTCAAACAATTTTTAGATAACAATTTTTGTTGTAATAAAAATTGTTGTTTTTTAATAAAAATTTTTGTAGAGAAACTTTTCTATCGTTTTCTTTATGACCAGATTCTTATATAAAAATATGAAATTATAAATATAAATAATTGATAAGTGATTTTAAAATTGAAAATTTTTAATTCTATTTATTTGAAAATTTTTTAATTCTATTTAATAAAAATTTTGTTGTCATATTTTTACTAAATTAACCTTAATGATTTTTTATTATTTTAGAATTAGTTTAATGTTATTTCTTTTTTTTGTGAAACATTAATAAAGATTTTAACGTTTTATAAATTAAATTTTTTTTACAAAACTATTTAGAATAATTTTTAAAATTATTGCAACCTATTTTATCCTTGTATTTATATATATTTTTTTTAATCAATTATTTAAAAATTCATTATTTCCCAATTAATTTCATTTTAAGTTTTTTTACTCTTCAAATAAAATTCGATTATTCTCGAAAATAACTTTTTAAAATTAATTATGATATATTTTTAAATTATAAATGTTTAGACAACTTTTCATTTTATATATTTACTTATTTCAAATATTATTTATAAAAATTATTTATTCACAAATTTAAAGGAATGAGCTTTTCACATGAGTCCTTCACAATTTGCAAATGTTGTTCGTTCATGCTACATCATCGCCAATCGTCTGCATTTGATCCCAATTTTTAATTGCAAATAATGCACGTTTGTAGTTTTCTCCACGATCACGCATGCGACGTCCTCGGATGTAAGTGTGCTCGAAGTATGTCAGCACCTCGTCAATGTTATTAATTGCTGGCATCGAGTCTGATAACATCTCGAAGGCCTGTGTAACATCTTGTACTGATACATGAGATAGGGCGGCAAGACAACGAACAGCGATACGTATATCTTTATTAGTTTCATATTCCACTTTCAGTCCAACCTCATGTACATTTCGTATTACGCTTTGGGCAAGAGGGAAATAGCAGCCTGTAGTACGAGCATCAGTAAATATTTCTTGAAATGCACCCATTGCTGCCATTTCAAAATCGGTGAGAATAATTATTGGTGCTACCCACGTAATGAGACGCACTACTTCCTGGAGTAATTTCAATACTTAAAATTTTTAATTAAAATATTTTTGCCATTATTACCCAATAATACTTTAATAAATTATCATATATTCTGAAAATTATTCCATTTAAACTTAATGCGCATTTTGAAATCATATTATTAATAACAATTAAAATATTAGATTATAGCCCACACAAGCCAAAATCATGGAGAACTGTACAAATATTAAAATGCTAAATTTACAAATATTGCTGATGATGATGTATGTAATCATCGAAACATGTTCAATAAATATATAAAAGAAGCTTTAATCAAATTATATTTTAAAAATATTAAAAGCTGTTGACAAACCACCTATGGTCAAACCCCCTGTGTATCGGTTCACTGTATAGTTTCAGTAATAATCAAACTTATCGTGCGAATCATTCCTACTTAATGACATGACATTGTCTAAGGTAGTTTACAGTTTTCAAAACAAATGGTATATGTTATGTTTAGGTCATATGTCTTATACCAAAATTGTAATAAATATGACTTATGCTCATCAAAATAAGGTATATAATATATAAGTTCATATAGAACTTAATTGATGTTCACTAAATAAATCCTACAAGTACTCCTTACAAAAAGAAATCAGCGTCTCAATGTATATAACATATTATCCGCTATTGAAAAATTATTCCTTAATATAACTATTACTTTTTAATGATTTTTAAATTTAATATAAAATTAATATTTTATTTCAGATACCAACTTATTTATCTAAAGGACCTATTAATTCGCTAAAGTATTTAAATTTGTCTGATAATATTTCTCCATCTTCAGCTCAGTCCTGTACTCAATGGTCCTTATTTTTCGGAAATGTTTCATCTCTTATACAAATAAATCTCTCAAATTTTAAATCTTTAGATTGTTCAGTGACTGATGTAAGTTTGATATTTAATGATTCAACAAAATTATTTTAATAAAAGAAATTATTTGATAAACAAAAATTATACAAAATAGAATAGAATGTAAAATACCATAGAAAAATATTATTTAATCTAAATAATTTTCAGTATGAGGCCAAAGACAAATTTAGCCACACGATTTTTGAAATTTTCTTAGGTAATGGAAAGTATTAACATCTTAATTGCCAGTAATAAATAAATAAATAAACAAATATATCAATAAATAAATACATTATAGATATGTGTGTATGTGTGATCACCACGTGTCTTACCGCTTGTGACGGGTAGTCTTATCTAAATGCTAAAAGACTCGTGGTCGCTATAATGTTAAAATAACAAAAAATAAATATTACATTTATTTGGTAGAAAGAAAATTGAAAAAAATATTTCACTCCGAAAAATTTGTTTAAACTTCTATAGGGATTTGTGATTTTAGTTTAAGCAAATGATGTTTTGGTAACTTTAGTAATATGATTGACAGTGTGAAGATCTTTGTAACCCGATATAAATAAAAGAAATGTAAATTTATCAGTAAAACAAGAACTAAAAATAAATAATGGTCCTTAGATATGTTGTATCTTTGTTACCAAAGCATGATCAAAGTTGGCAGTTTATGACGACTCATGGAGTCCTAGATTGGGAGCCATAGACTAATTCACACTTACATGGAATATAATAATTAGCATTTGAAGAATTTTTTATGACATTAAAATGTCTTATTCATTGAAAGTTTAATAAAAAAAGGATTTTAAAAATATTTAAATTTAGAGTTTAATTCTTGGGTTAAAGGAAAATAAATCATCGTCTATAACGGGTATTGATGTAGTAATGTCAAACAATTTGTTCAACAGTAACTACCTAAACAGATTCTTTAGTTTCCTTATTGGAGCTAAATGTGTGACTTGTTTAGATTTAAGTAACACAGGTAATTATTTTGCTAACAGTTAAATATTTCCTGTTGATTATAATCTATTCAATATTTTAGGAATTGATGCTGAAGGTGCTAATATATTCAAACTTTTACCAGAATTCTCTTCTCTCAAATCATTGAACATAAGCAATAATTTTTCTAATATCAAACCGAAGTATATTAATAATTAATATTGATTTTTTATCTATATTTGTTTAGAGATAATCAGATGATTATTTCGACTCTTACCCAAGCATTACAAATAGAAACAATTGTAAGATGATTTTATATTCGTATAATAACAAAAATTGGTACTATATATGTACATGGTGGTACAGACAAAATAAGTTTAAATGTATTACAGTGTATCTACTGAAATTTGTAAATTAAAGACACTTTTGTCATCTGCAATCGATCTCTCGTGCATATGTGTTTGAATTTTTAATTGTTCTTCGTAGCATTGTGCACTTATGGCTAATCAATATGACTGGAGGATAGTAGTTATTATTATTCTTTGAGCAACTAGGACACCTATAGAAATTTGTAATTTTCTGAAACTTTCAAAGGGGCATATTTTAGGAATTGATGCCGAAGGTGCTAATATATTCAAACTTTTACCAGAATTCTCTTCTCTCAAATCTTCTCTCAAATCAAGGCCATAAAATGTACATGCATCATAAGACCATTCAAGACTGGGAAAGACAATCTAGGAACAGCCCACTTTTTACAAACGCTATGAAAGGAAAACATGAGATTATACCAGAAATTATATATAAATATCTTGAACATATAAATATAGACATATTACAATTTCGCTCTTGTGATAATATATTTTAACATGATCAAAAGATGAATCGAAATAATGACTGCTGGATTTGCAGAATCTGAATAGAGATAAGCATCATGAAGCACACCAAAATCCTTAGCTCTAAAACGGTTCTAGGTGTGGTCAATAATGAATGATGTGTTTTGTCTCCATTAGTCTTTGTTAAGAGATCCAGAGACAATACAAAACTATATATGGCCTCAGAGTAATTTGCACAGCGTCCTTGCAACAACATATATTTACTAAATATATCAATATCAATGTACGAAAGAGCTTCGTCAAGCTCTAGAAGGGTATGAAGGTCAATGGAAGAAACTATATGTATAAGCAAAAATATGTCCATGTTATCTAAGCCAAGACAAATCAGGAACACTTACAAAGAGACTTCCAAATCTTTGCCAGAAAAAAACTTGAGCTCCTTGTCTCTAAATTGTGTTTTTTCATTTAAAGTTCTATTCGAATGAACACAAAAAGTTACGAGTTTGATTTAGAAAGGAAATCAAGATCGAAATGCATTTTGTCTGTCATCGATGTTTTGCACTGATTAAATTTGTTTTTATATTGAGGGTATAAAGCTTCAATCTGGAGTAATTGAAAAACATTTGGTCAATCATTATAGTTTTTTTATATTGAAGAAATTTTAAATTGTTTAGGATATAAAAAAACAAAAATTTTATGGGTCACATTGAAAGGAAAGGATTTGTCTAAGAGATTGATTTGTGCAGAAAATATCTGATCGGCCGATGATTTCGCAATGAAAAAAATAATTACACAGATTTTTGGTTCATTAATCACTATTTTGGGCCATTTAAATGCAATAATAAATAATATTATATAATTTTTAAAATCTATTAAAAACAAACATTTAGATTATTATTTAAATATTTCACAAATTATAATTGCTGATGTTGAAGTATAATACTTTGAAACATGTTTAAAAATCAATTTCTTAAGCAGGTTTTACGAAATTATTTCTCAAAAATATCAAAATTATAAAGCTTTATATATATATAAATATATACAGGGTTTTTTAATAACATTTTGGGTGTACAATGTACACCCAACTTTTGAAGATATACACCCAAAAATTTGGCTATTTATAGGTAAAGCATGGGTTCATTAAAAAATACACACACTGCTATTCCTCCCACTCTCTCTCCCTATCGCATATACGAACTCCTACACAAGGTCATTTATAATTGTATACTTATTTAATAAGTATAAGACATTCTTTTGTTCTTAACCCTTTAAATCCAGTGTGCATGTAAGATGTAACAATTGAGTATAAATAAATGTTATACTGTACACCACCATTTTCTTAGGTTACACCCAACTTGAAATCCTAAAAAACCGTGTATATATATCTTAATTTTCTGTGTTGAAAAGTTACATTCTTTTTATTATTATTTATTTCGTTTAGAATTTACAAGAACTCTATATTTCCAACTGTAATTTTGGAAACAGTCTTTCTACACTGATAAGCGAATTAGACTGTTTATTTTCTTTACAAATTCTCGATATAAGTGGCAATAATATTGGTAATGTTGTCGCGAGAACTCTTGGTAGAATGTTGGCGATTGACAAACATTTGAAAGAAATTATCATGGACAACAATAATGTCAATAAAGAGGTTTCCATTGACTGCTTTACTTATGAACATTATTAATTTGTTTAACTTTAGATTTATGAAGAAATTCTCGATGGGCTTGAAAAGAATTTTACCTTAACTACATTTCATGTACCATTTGTTGATCTCGTCAAGTACTCACCTAAACTCGTCTTGCCAATTATCGATAAAGTAATACGTTTAAAATGAAATTATATGTTTTAAACTCTTTTTATTATTAGATTAATAAGCATCATATAAAAGTAAACAAAATTTTCCAGGGAATTTCCTTTGAGGATATTAAGGCAATGGCATTTAGTTGTATAATGAATCAAACTTCTGAAGTAAGTTATAATTAAGTTACAGTTTATTAAGGATTCTTTCTTTATATATGTATACATACACTATATACTGTCATCTAAGCCGACTCTTAAACGAACATAAAAGTTTGGAGATCGAATAATATTCCGATATTTGCTGAATATGTAAACTCTAAAATCAATAAAAGAAGTGTTTGTAATAGATGTATTTTTTATTTTTACTAAAAATGCTGACTCTTTCTGTGAATGTAATAGCAGTCCTCATTAGTACTTCAATGCAGATTGTGAGAAAAAGACTGTTTTTAAAAAAATCAGTGTAGATATGATTAAAAATAATTTTTACTTGACACAAAAAAGGAGTCTTACTTTGAAGTATTCATTATTTAGTATTTATAATTATTGTGATTACAGTTTGAATTTGTCACTCAAACAAATACGAAAATCACCAATCGCTGTGAATTTTGCACAAAGATAGATCTATCCCAAAATATTCAACAAATTTGATGTGTCGCAAGTCATAGGAATTTACTTCTCTCTTGAAATGCACATTATATACAATCATTTGGATGTGTCCTGGCCATTCAGTACTCATCCTTGCAACGGAGCTACTCAATGCATGAGACGAAAGAAGAGATAAAATGTACCCTTAATTCTTTCAATTTTTAATTTTAACAATTTCCGTGTCATCATGACTATTAGTTTTGAACACTTACGGGATTATGTTTATATAGACGTTCGTCGAGGTGATGCTTCTTCAAAATTATTTAGACAATTGCGGGATACTCATTTTGAATATCATTTAACTCAATCAGCCATTTTCCTCTGACAAAAAAAATCCGTGTCAAAAAATGAACAAGTCTCACAGATTTTGAGAGATTAGGATGCCCCTATACCTCATTGATAAATATTCATCTTATCAAAAATCTGATTCAGCAAGAGCCGAGGACACAGTTCACCCGATTGTGTTAAGCTCAGTCAGTGTTGAGAAATTGTGTCTTTATTAATTTCAAACAAACTTGGTCATGTTGCTTCTGTCATCGACATAATAAGCATAAATGAAAACAACATCCTGACATTTTGGACGACACAAGATTGGACATTTTCGACAGCCTTTTATCGAAAGAATGTGATGGTGCAAGAGTGGGTGCAGTGAGGTGGCCGCCGCGGGCCGGCGACGGGGGGTGATCATCTGGTCGGGGGGATACATTTAAAATTTTCACCTCCAACTGGTTCAGCAA
>MQRK01233262.1:0-30303 GCA_001938485.1 Girardia tigrina | reverse complement strand
GTTAACACTTTTCCAGTCTTTTTATCAACCATGACTTCTTCACCTGAATTTTGTGTTATACAATTCTTTATATATCTTTGAAGGTGTTTCTGATTCATACACGATGAAGCATGGATATGAGTATCAACCTTCTGAATGTTGTAAAAATCTTTATTTGAATTAGTCTTCAACTCAGTGGACTCCATGTTTCCGTTTATGATTTTATGCATATCGAATTGTGACTTCAGGAAGCTTAGACGACTAAAACAAAATGTTTTTAGCGGACCGTCAGCAGAAAGATGTACTATATTGTAGTAATCCTTCTTAAAATCTTCATAAGAAACAGGACATTCAAATTTGAATTCGGAAGTGGAATTTGAGACTGTCATCACTCCTTTCTCGAAATTAAACTGATCTTCTAACGAATGATGCGGAAAGAAATCGACATTTTCTAACTTTTTCAAAGAAAATGTTTTGATACTACATTTATGATCAAAATGTTTTGAGCACAATTTTTCGATTTTCAAAAATCGTCCCGTCGTTTTATTAAATGTTTGGTGAGACAGCTTCATATAACGTTCTCGAGCCTTCATCGCTTCATAAAGTCCTTTTGCATTTTTATCCACATCTTCAAACGACGCTATATGACAAATCTTTGAGTCAATCGAAACTTTGCTATAGGTTGTAACTGGAATCTGTTTCAAATTTTTCCATTCTTCCTCAAGTCGTTCAAAAACATTCGTAGAGTCTCCATTCTCTTTTGCTATTTGTATTTCCGGTTGTCTTTCCGCTACATTCACAATTGTATTTGTGATGTCGGAAAAGATTTTCGAGTTCAATAATGAATTTTCAATTTCCATTATATTTTTAATGATAATATATAATCTTTATTTAAACAAATTTTATTTTATTTTATTGTTAATTTCAATTTTTTTAATAAAGATATTTTTCACAGTGGTTCAAAAAGCATTCCAAATAAAATAATCTTAATGAATGAAACTAATTTCTAATGAAAATGTCAATTTTGTGAACATATTTTTTGTAAATATTTTTATTTCTGTGTTTGATGCTGACAAGTCATAAAATAACCTTTAACAAATTTTGAGTTCGACATTATTCTTAAGGAATTAAATGACCTGACAAAAGCACAACACAACGAAAAGGACAGACTAAAATTAAGAAAATTATATTTTTTTATTTTTAATCGATTTTGTATGTTTAAAAAAATTTTTGAATATTTATTTTATCATTTAATAAAAAGTTCTGTTAAATTTTTATTTGCATTTAATTTCTGAATTAATTTTGAATTTTTATAAAAAAATATTTTAATAAAGTTAAATTTTTAAATTATATTATATTTTTTGAATTATTTTTTTTTAATTTTTAATAAAAATTAATGTTTTCGATTTAATTGTGGTGTTTTTTTTATTTTGAAACAATGAAAAACCACAAATATAAAAACATTTTTTCAACATTAAATCACAAACATAACGTTTTTTGAAGTTTTAAAAATTAAATTAAGTTAAATTATTAAAATTATACAATACTTTAATATAAGAAAAAGTTAAATTAAAAATGAAAAATAAGGCATTATAATTTTTTTAATTTTTATAATTAATCTTCACATTTTCAATTAAATTATTAAAATTTCTGAAATTTAAATAATATTTTTAAGGTTTTATTTATATTATTTTTATTGAAAAAGTTTATAAAAATATAATAAATTTAAGGACTATTTAAAAATCTCATTTAAATAATGTAGCATTTTTTAAATTTAAAATTAAAACTAATAAAACTTAATTTAAAAAATATTTTTAATAAACTTGCAGAAGATTGTGTTCGCGAATTGAATTAAGTATTATTAAAGTATTTTTCCTTGATCAAGAAATATTAAAGGTGAACTTACATCAAATTTGCTCTCAAAGTTTTTTTCTGTTGAGTAATCGAATTTTGTTATTCTTCAATTTTATTGAAAGTATTTCGATTTACCAAAAAATAATTAAATGAATATCAATTTCGTATGTCAATGTGAAGATGACGGTAAATCTGTCGAAATTAAATGCCTAAATTATCTTTAAAAAATTAAGTTCTGAAAATTTAAAATTCAGGTTTAATATATTATATTGTATGGTTATTTCATATTTTTAAAAAAATATTGAGTAAAATATTTGAAATTATTGTTATTAAATTTCAAAAATTAAAGATTTATAGTTACAATTAATTATAAAAAATGTCTTTTAAAAAAATAATATTTAAAAAGATTATTATTGAGCAAAATAATTTATTGAGATATTATTATATTTTTTATTTAGAGACGGAAATAATTTAATATTTGCAATAATTTAGCTCTTGCATTAATAATTTAGTTATTGAACTCTTCAATAAATCCAGTAAAATGATTTCGAAGTTTGACTAAATTAAAATTTTATTCAAAAAATAATTATATTTTTTAACCTTTAAAATTTAAAGTATATTTTTAATGTTATATAAAATAATTAATACAAATTAAAAATTATTTTGAAACATTGATACAGTCAAAAAATATTTTAAAATGTTATTTAAATAACGCACATTTAGTAAATATTGTTTTTAATCTCAACTGCGGTCCAAACAATATATACAAATACACATTGAAAGAATGATAATTTAATTATTTGTTACTAAATCTAAGATTAAAACTAATAAATAAAAACTTAAAAAAAAAGTTAAAAATATTTTAATAAAATTGCAGAAGATTGCTTTTCGTGTACACGTGGAAAAAGATTTAAGTGATTGTGAATCTTTTACTAAAGTGGAGTTTCTATTTTTTCAATTTTATTTTTGTATTTATTAACCCAACAAACTATTTGACTTGGATCTCCATTGAGTATCCGTAACTTACACTAATCAGGGATCAAAATCGTGCCACACTAAATCCATGTAGACTCATAATATCTCCAATGAAAATAGTCAAGTACCTCTCTAGTTCATCATGATATTATAGTTAATGTTGTAAAATTCGGAAATTTCGGGTCAAGCTGTTTTTATGTATTTATTTCTTAACATGTTTCTATTCGATAATCATGATTTTATCATTTTAATAAATAAATGAAAATCAAAAGAACATGAAAAAATTAATTGTAGACATCGCTTAATCTAATCATAGCAAAGAACAAAAAGACAATCCACACATCGTTCTTAGCCATCCAAGTCGGATAATTTAACAAACTCTTCGCCTTTACAGGTTGTGATATAACAAAATTGGAGGCATTAACGATTTTCTTTCAGAATTTTCAGTTTCCATATTCATAATAATTCACAAGAAAATTTGGTACCCAAATAATTTAATATTTGCTTTATGTAAATAATTTTCAGACATTTTGCGAAAATCAATTACAACTTTTATTTTTGTAGAATTAAATGTCACATATATATATATATATATATAAAGTTTCTTTAAATCAAATGGCAATTTCGTCAATAAACAAAAATAACACCATTCTAATTTTAAATTTTTATTGGAAAACATGTTTCGCCACTTTTGTGGCATCTTCAGTTCTGTATTTAATTAGAAAGTTATTGTTTATATAGAAAGATGATCATTACGTCACATCTAATATGATTGGACGAATCACTTTGCACATTTGGACTAGGTTTAAGAAACTTTATCAAGAGTGCTTCAGTAATTGTCCTTTCATAATTGTGATCAAAGTTACTAATCAAAACCCGAAAATCATTATCAAATACCCTTCTTTGAGTTCCATGACATTTCACTATGTGGTCCAAAATTGAGCTTTTTCTACTTGATTGGGTATGTTCTGCAACTCCGTACTAGAATTGCAGAACATACCCAATTACTGAAGCACTCTTGATAAAGTTTCTTAAACTTAGTCTAAATGTGCAAAGTGATTCGTCCAATCATATTAGAGTATTTTGACGTAACACACTGTGACGTAATAGTCATCTTTCTATATAAACAATCACTTTCTAATTAAATACAGAACTGAAGATGCCACAACAGTGGCGAAACATGTTTTCCAATAAAAATTTAAAATTAAAATGGTGTTATTTTTGTATATATATATATATATATCATTAAAAGTGCAAGTATTTTTTAATCAAAAATTTAAAAAGTTTGATTAGTTTGATGTTTTGTTTATCCAAAATAATTGTTTAAAACAAACACGAAATAAAGTATTTTAATTTTTCATTAATCATATATAAATTTTCAAATCCAAATTAAGCTTAAAATCAATTCACAAACTCAATCTTCTGAAATTTTACTGAAAATATTATTAATTAAGATTTAATAATTAATATTAAGTATTTGTTTTTATTTTCTATTTACTAACAAAATAATTAAATTAACATCGCTACGGAGCATATTTGTATAAATTGTTTTGACTGAAGTTGAAATTAATAACTACACGTATTACTTAAAACTTTTTACTTATTATTTTTTTAAATGACATTTTTTTAATTGAAGCTATAAATCTTTAATTTTTAATATTTTTAATAACATTAATTTAAAGCATATTATTCAATATATATATATATATATATATATATATATATATATAAAATAATATATATTCAAAATTAAAAAAAACAACATTTTCATAAAATATATTATATTAAACCTTAACTTAAAATTATCAAAATTTAATTATTAAAAGATAAATTACTTTATTAATTTCGACATATATACAGTCATCTTCACATTTAGATACAAAGACAATGATCATTTATTTATTTTACAGTAAATCGAAATACTTTCAATAAAATTGAAGAATAAAGAAAATTGATTACTCAACCAAAAATACTTAAAGAGCAAATTTTATATAAGTTCACCGTTAAATTAACATTGCTTCAAAGGGTATTTGTACGTATTGTTTGGACCCAAGTTCAAATTAATATTAATACTTATTAAATGTGCGCTATTTGTCTTTTGAAAATAACTTGCCGAGATTATTTAAATTACATTTTACAATATTCTTTAAATTTATCAATATTATAAAACATGATTATTTATTAAAAAATTTGTATTAATTATAATAATATAAAAAACATTAAAAATATAATTTAAATTTTTTAATATAATTTAATAACCAAATTAAAAATGTTATGCTTAAATATATAAATTTATAAAAAAAACTTTTTATTAAATAAATTTTATATATAATATTTAATTAAAATCTTCAAATAAAAAAAATCTTCATTTAAATATTAAAAATATTACTAATATATATATATATATATATATATAACTTTAAAAATATAATTTAAATTTTAGAAATTTAAATAATTTAATTTAAAATGTGAAGGTTGAATATTAAAATTTTATAAAAAAAATTTCTATTTAATTTTTTAAAAATAAAAATCGAATATTTTTAATACTTTCAACTCAAATATTTAAAAATGTTAAAGATCAAAAATTTAAATCGAAATTGTAAAAAAAACACTATTTAATATAATTAAATGTAATATTATATAATAAAATTAAAATTTTTCAAATTCTTATTAAGGAGAAATCAAATTTAATTTGTTTCAATAAATATATTTAAATTAAAAAAGAATTATAAAAACTCAAATGAAAGGTAAAAGACATTTGTCGGTCGAATCAAACGAGGAATTATTTTTGAATAAAAAAAGAAAATTGAATAACGAAAGAAATGTCGAACAATTTAGCAACTTTAATTATTTAGATGAGATTTATCAAATAATCGAACGAACCTCCAAATTAAACGAAATGGAAATCGATACGGAGGGTGTGAAATACAATCCCATAAATGATAGAGATCTTCAAGAATGTCTAATAAAGGGTATGGAAAGTGGAGATCAGAGTATTCAAATGAAAACTGTAATGATAATTCGATATTTATCTGCTCAAAAGGATAATGAAAGATACTTGCTACATAACTCTGTTATCTCGTTACTTACAACATTAATATCTTCCGCAATTTTCCGACAAGATTGCCTTATCATCTTTGGCAACCTAATCGGATGTAATATTTTATATTTGCAAATGTTACTGTCGAACAATTTCGCGAACATCTTACAAGCGATAGTCGGAAAAGAAACCGACGAGAAAGTGTTGATTGAAGTCTCGTGGGTCGTAGCGTATATCTGTCAGCGTCATGAGTACCTTCATGAAGCAGACTTGTCTTTTATATTTTCGTTGTTACTTAAATTTGCAGATTTTATAACAGAATCTGTACATGAAAATATTTGCCATTCTTTAAATTTCCTTTGCCACAATTGCCAGCATCTACACGTAGTAATGCAAACACAAATAATTTCAAAGGTTTTCAAAAACTGTCACATTAGATTATATTTGCAATTGCTGAAGTATCTTTCTAAATGCAACAGCGAAATCGTTTCTATACATCTTTTCAGAGACTGTTTCAGTATTTTCAAACTAGGTTTGAATCAAACTGACGCAGGAGTTCACCAAATGGTGTTGGATATCCTTGAAAATATAACTGGTTATAAAGAAATAGTACTCGAACCGCTTCTTCTTCCGCTCTTAAAGGAAAATGTGAACAATTTTGTTAATAATGCTAATATTAAATTGCGAGAAAAGGTTATGAATATTTATGGTAACATTCTAAAGAAGGGCGATTGGTCGCAAATATCAGAAGTTTTCAAAGGTGATAATTTAGTAAAGATTATATTACTATTTAATGACGGAAATATTCAAATGAAAGAGACTTTTCTCAGTGCCTATTTAGACGCTCTAACTTACTGTGAGGAATTACAGGTAGAATCCCAAAACAAATCAATGATAAAAATCAAAAAGTTGTTAGAAGATATCCAACTCCATGATTACAATACCAAAATAATTACTTTAACAGGCAAAATTTATAACAACTTTTACTGCGAATTTCCTGAAGAAAATATACAGTTTGTGGAGTGCAGCAACGTCCTTCCTTCACTGCACCAAAAAACAGATTCGACATTTTACTTTTAAATAAATGTTTCTTTATATTTGTGAAATTTTTTTTATTATATTTTTAATTTCTATAAAATTTACTAGTTAATAATTTAATAGGTATCTTTTAAATAATTTTTTAAATTCAACTCTTTCAATCAATTTCGAAGCATTTTTTCTTTAAACAATAATGGTTTGTAATAAACTAATAAAAGCTTAAAATAGTTTAACGTCGACTTCTGATTAATACATTTTGTTTTGCTTTAAGGTATGGTTGCCTATAAAAATGTTGAAACCTGGTGTGCTCAATGTCTGACATTAATTTACTCTAGCTCTTATTTAACGACGTCAAAAATGAAGAAACTAGTTACGCAGTCAGTATTGGAGCGGATAATACCACTAAGATTGTTGTCGGATCCTTCTTCGTAGTTCGATTAATAATGTGGAATAATTATGTAAATATTAATGTATTGTAATGTGTGTGTGTGTGTGTTTTAATAATCATTATTGTAAATTGTTAATTCAAATATATTTTTCTTAGTTGGATATTCTCTTTCACAATAGTGGCGTCATGAGCAGGATCAAAGCCGATAGTGGAGATCACCAGTCGAAATTACTTGAAGTAATTTTGAATAGAATCCTGAAAAAGGACTCCGCCTAAACTCCGAAACATTCGAAGAAGGGAACGATGCTGCCCAATTTTTGAAATGCATGGATGCATTTATGCGGCAACTTAAAATATCGGAGGAAACACAAGCTGAATTCTTCATGGAATACTTGGAAGAAGATGTTCAGTGTTTTCTGAAGTCGCAGTGGGGTTACACCCAAAACCAAAAGGGTTTCGAGGATTTGGTTTCGTTCCATCCTCAAGGAAACTTTTTTGAAGCTGTTCGGACGAAAGAAGTCAGATATTTCATCGTGGATGAAACTAAACGGCATTCGACAGAAGGATGGCCAGCCAATGAAGGACTTTATGAAAGAAGCCAGAATTCATTGTTTTAAAGAATTACCGGAGTTGACCTCCGAAGAAAGAGAGCCAAAAACTCTCCAAGTTTCTATAAATGGTTTAATGAATGACATAGCTCAAAAAGCACTAAAAGTGTTGCAGCCTAAAACTTTGGATGAAGCATTCAAGATGATAAAAAAAGAATGTGTAACCCAGGAGATGGCGGCAACAGTAAATGTGCTGTCCGAGAATGATGAAATTCGAATGCTCAGGGATGAAATTTCAGAACTGAACAAACGTATTACCTCATTGCAGGAAACGGTAAAAGGTCTGCATCAAGAAAGTCAATCGAGTCAATGGAAAGGCGATAATAGAACTAGAAATCCTGTCAAAGAAACAATTGGATGCTGGAATTGTGGGAGCAGCAGTCACATTTTGAGAGACTGTAAAAAGTCTCGATTCTGCAAAAAATGCAACGAAAAGGGGCATATAGATAAATTTTGTCTAAACGGAAAACGTAAATCAGTCCACGTGGTCGAGTCTGCCAGTATATCCAGTAATGAAAGTGAAACAGACACGGGAAGAGGTACAGAAAAACCGAGAATTTGTCATATTTCAAATGCAAAGAAGTCGTATGCCAGAGCGGTGAAAGAAACAGTTCCGAAACAAAAGTGTTGGGTATTAAATTATCTTTAATTTAAATATTATTTTTTAAAAACAAATCTTAAATCTTTAATCGTTAATCTTTAATCTGAAATCTGACTCCAATTAATCAGAAAGGACTTCCAACATAAATATATAAATAAATGAACACAAAATTCTTTTTCCAAATACTTTATTTTTCAATAACACAAAATAGCACACAGCTTTATATTGTTCAATTCAATAGTATCAATAGACGTATTCACAAACGGATATTCGGATATTTTGTTTATTTTCAAACTCTAAATCTTCTAGACGAACGATAACCGTAAACAATTGAAAATTACAATGATCACTTCTCCTCTACAGGGTACTATCGATCAGAACTTTCAATAGAGGAATATTAATCGAATAAAAAAATAAAAATAAACTTTACGATTCTTACTTCTTGTAGTTTTAAATTAGAAATTTTTGGGCAAACTAAATAAAATTTGCTGCTGTTTATATAGTGGTTTTCATCAGCCTTTAAAATTGATATAATAAAACAAAGACTAAAATATTTTTAATTTTCAATTCCAAATTTTGATAAACTAAATATTATTTTGTTTGAAATTAATAATTTTAGCAAAAGAATTATTTTAATTTTTTTACATAAAATTTTATCAAAAGTGTTCATAAGTATTTTTCGAAACCTTAACAAAAGGAACAGAATAATCTTCGAATAAAGAAGAGCAGTTATAAAGTAAAAGATCAGAACAAACCAATGTGTTACGGTCGGATCAATGGGAACAGTAAAAAGATCTTATTAGACACCGGAGCCGAAGTGAATACTATCAGCAATGACATGCTAATGAAGTTCCAAGATTCAGATAAAACATTGAAAGCCAGACGTTCATCCAGAAAAATCAAGTGTGCAGATGGATTTACAGCGCCTGTACGAGCGGAAGTATCCCTGATAGTTGAATTGGGTGCTAAAGGGAAAAGTTGAAATTTCTTTGTTGTGGATGGATTGAGCCCGGATATAATTCTTGGGATATGGAGCATGAAGAGTCTTTGGATTAAGATTGATCTCGATAATAATGGTGTTAATAGTGGAATAATTTTCGTTTCATTCGTTTCGAAGGTGAATTCAGATACGGCAGTCCCAACAAATCAGTTAAATTAAAAGGGCACTGTTTGAGGAGTCGGAAGCAGATGTGCCCTATGAGACTCAGACTGTAACAGCTACCATTACACGAGAAGCGCCTGAAAGTGAGTGTCTCTTATCCCAATTTAGATGTGTGAATGATAGAAATAGAGACAATATTATTAGTTTAGTGAAAGAATTCAGAGACGTATTTAGTTGGTCTAAATATGATATAGGCTTGGCGCGGAACACTGAGCATAAAATAGAGCTTAAAGATAATGGCCCGATACAGGAGCAAACAAGGAGAATTCCGGTGGCGCTCCAAGAAAAAGTGGATGAGTTTGTTGAACAATTGCTACAGAAAAATAATATTCAACCAAGTCTATCAGAGTGGAACGCTCCTATAGTGATTGTACGAAAAAAGGACGGAGATATTCGACTTACAGTAGATTACCGGAGACTAAATCAAAAGACTAAAGTTCCATCATTTCCAATTCCTGACGTACAAAAGCTTTTTGATACCTTGGGAGGAGCGAAGCACTTTAGTACAATTGATTTGGCTGCAGGATATTATAACAGTCTTGCAGAGTGTGATAGAGAGAAAATAGCGTTTAGTACTAGAAAAGGACATTGGGAGTTTTTGAGGTTGCCAATGGTCTTAGCGGCAGCGCCGGGAACGTTCCAAAGAGTTATTTAAGCGATATTAAAGGAAGAAGACTTGAGGGAATGCTTGATATATTTGGATGATATTCTAGTTTTTGGGAAGACATAAGAGGAGCATTTAGTCAGACTGCGAAAAGTATTTTCCAAAAGTAAAGAAGCCGGTCTAAAGATTGCACCAGCAAAGTGACAATTTTTTGCAAGGGAGTTATTGAGTGTCTATAAATATACAAAAATGTATAGACACTATTTATTTGGAAGAAGATTTAGTATAAGAACTGACCACAAAGCTCTATGCTGAATGATGAATAGGAAAACACCGAGTACAAGTCAATTTAGTTCATGGCTCAATGAATTGAGTGTCTTTGATATCCAATACCGGAAAGGAGAAGAACATAAGAATGCGGATGCTCTATCCCAATGCCAACAATGTGCAATGAGCCACGAAAATCCGAAGGCAAAACGAAATGTTAAATATTACAATGAAAATCAAAATGATAAAAAAAGCTGCTGTCTACTGCCGGCAGATAGCAATGGAAGAAGAAGAGGTCTGTCAGACGGATGATAATAATCTGGCTTTGATAATTAAACTTATGAAAAACAAAAACGTTGAAGATCAATATCCTGGAGAACTTCAGAATGCAGAAAGAGAAGCCCAGGTGCTATGGAGAAATCGGGAGGACTTGCGATTTAAAGGAGACTATAAACTTCTTTTGCAAAAAAATAGAAGAAATGAAATCATCGGTCATGCCCATATGTTGCATGGACACATCGGAGTCAGCAAAACAACAGCTCTTGTAAAGGATAAATTCTACTGGCCAGGTATGTCTTTTGATGTTAGAATAAGAATAGGAAAATGTAAAGAATGTCAGAGCCGAAAAAATCAACGACCAGACACAAATAAGGCTCATGGATCCTTAAATGCAGGGTACCCCTTTGGAACAATATCTATTGATGTAAAAGGACCACTTCCAGAAAGTAAAAATGGATGTAGATACATCTTGGGAATTATTGATAACTTTTCAAAATACCCCATGCTGATATCGCTTCAAAAAAACTGCGAAAACGATATGCAAATCCATATTTGACAAATGGATCGTGCAATTTGGAATCCCGGACAGGATACACTCAGATAGAGGGACTGCTTTTGAGAGCGAGATCGTACAGGAACTTTGTGCTCTTCTCGAAATTAGATAATATCGGAGCTCACCATATTATCCTCAAGGTGACGGGGTAATTGAGAGACTATTTGGTACAGCAAAAGACATGCTTTACGCAACAGCGAAGTCATCTGGATGTGAATGGGAAGAGGCTTGAATTGATTTTTTGTTGAATTTGGATTAAGAAATACAATTTGTAGAAGCACTGGATTCTCTCCCTTCGAGGTGATTTTTGATCGGAAAATGAGGTCTTTCTACTCTCTCACAACAAATAACTTCTAAGACTCGGTATAAAATAAAAAATTCACAATGTTTTAATAATTTTTATTGTGAACAATATTTATTACTAGTACTTAAAAAATTTGTTTTGATTGACCATTTATTTTAATTGACAGCATTTTAATGAAAATGGAGTTTCGCAGTCAAAACATTTTTCTATAAACTTGGTTAGAGAGCATGGTAGTTGATCGAGAATCAAGGCACTTTGGGCTTTTATTTTGCATAGGTTTTTTGGTTTTTAATACTTGTATTTCGTTTGCTATTAATTGTAAAATGGTAAAATTGATTGATCTGGAAAACTCTGTATATTAATATTTATACAATCTGTTTGTATTATATTCCTGATTTATGTTATATTCGCTAAATGAATTTGCATTTTTAGCTTTATAATAAAGGCTTCAAAAGCATTTTCCTTGTGTGGAAACATGTATTAATATTCTTGTGATATCTGTTGAATATTTTTTTTGACAAGAAATATAAATATTTATTATTGATTTGATAATATTTTATAATTAAAAAAATTAATTATTAAAAAAGTTTTTATAAATTTATTGTTGTTATTTTAAATAAGAAACTGAAAGTTTGAAAATAAATTGTATTAGAATCTGATATTTGTTATTATTCATTTTAAATTATTTTTTTTGTGATTTTACTGTCGGTATTTGAAAAGAACGAAAATATGCCCGTTAAAAATTTTTTTCACAAGAAGGATTTGAAGAAACATTTTAACGAATACCTCGATAGGCGTTTCCTATCAAATCGATTGTGTTGAAGACGAAATTAAAGAGAAATTGATGAATGTGATAATAACAAGCGGTAGGGCTGCGTATTACGAGGTGATAGGCAGGCACGACCAACTCCGGTGGGCGGTCGATACGGATCTACTGACGAGGATGCGAGCGGCGAATGATACTCGTGTGGTGCAGTTAAACGAGGCGATTCTAACTGCCGAGAAGTTGGAAAACACGGAGTGGTTCGATGTGATGATTGTGTGGGTCCATAATCGGAGCAGAATCGGAACGAAAAGACAGCATAACATTTTTAGAGTGAAAATCTAAGGTATGATCAAACCGACAATTATATGACAAGTGAAATATAATGATGAGATAACAATAATTGAAATTTACTTTTCTATTGCGTGTGATTTATTGATCCAGAGAACGGTAATTGATAATAATAATTTCCCAAGCGACCCGAGAGTAATGTATTTATTGGGGTTATACCCCATACCCCTCAAAAGGGATCTTTTTGAGACTTTGAAAATAGACAAAAATTGATCAAATTATTGATTTATTGACTTAAATATTAGAAATTATTCAAAAATTTTTAAAATTCATATTATTAATAAAGAAAATGAAAATAGGAATCGAAAAAATCGGATGACAAAAAGCCATACCGAAATATGGCTAATATATATTAATAAAAAATAAAATAGAAAAAAAATTAATCACAATAAATAAAAGTATTAACATAAACTATATTCACAAAATAAAAATTATATTATAACTTTCTCTTTCATAATTATTTGCTATGTATTTAAAATAAAATATATTTTACAGCTAATTCATTTTTATTAAATCCTGTGGGAAAATTGTTATATTTAAAGGATACTGTAAAGAACGAAAACTAGATAATAAAATTTATTATATAAAATATTGATTGGGGTTTGCTAACCTATTAAACTTGGAAGTCTTCCCCTTTTATATTAAGGCAATAATATATAATATGTCCCCGGGGTCAGTTGATGCAATTGAAATTGACATTGCAATAGTACATTCCGGTGATGTCATGACATATGAAATCACCGGAATTTGAACTCTAGTGATGTCATGGGATTTGACATCATTGAAGTTCAATATTACTGAATGTGGTGAGGAATGACATCACCACATAGCCTCCTTGGAGAAGAAAGGAGTTCGGGATGCTTCTCGTCTTGGGAAAAACCGAATGTTTGCTTCAGACGCTCGAGATTGATGGTTTGTTCGGCATCCTGAATTTTAATTTTTGCAACATTACCTTTAATAGAAATAACCGGAAATGGTCCAGTATAACAAGGCTTCATATGATGGGTATCTTTTTAACGGATCCAGACATACTTGGCTGAGAGCACTGAACTTGGCAGATGAGTTAATTTCTGGGCAGAGTTGCCAAAAGATGGGTTTGTATCAGAGGAGAGGAAGTGTTTTATGGCAGCATGTAGAGCTTCGAGATCAGTATTAATCGTTTCTCTAAAAAACTCATCAGGGAAAGCTGTTCCAGCTCCGAATAACATAACACTAGGAGAAGTCCCTGTAGATGATTGAAAAGTACTTCGCCAACCTAATAACACGAGTAGAAGACAATCATGCCAGTTTGAAGAGGTACCTAAATAACGTAGAGAAGTCTTAAAGGTTCGATGGAAACGCTCGACAAGACCGTTCGATTGTGGGTGATTCGAAGTCGTATGGACGTGTTTGAAACCAAGATGTTTTGTAAGAGCCTAATAAAAATTGCTTTGGAATTACCGACCTTGATCCGTGATAACATGAGAAGGTACACCGTACCGAGCAATCCAAGTGTTCACAAAATGTCTAGCAAAATTTCCAGCAGAAATTGATGAGATTGGAACTGCTTCAGGCCATCTTGTTTTCCGATCGATCATTGTTAAAATATAAGAGCATCCATTTAAAGGTGGTAGTGGACCGACAATGTCTAGATTTACAATCTCAAAACGATTGCCTGTTGGTAATCTGATAACTGGTGGTTTAATATGCCGCGTTACTTTCTGTTTTTGGAAATCGGTATATTCTTGGCACCGTCTTGATATTACGTCTGATGTTTGGCCAGACAAAACGAGTATGAATCAGCTCGAATGTTGCTTTTCGACCTGAATGGTGAAATTTGAGGAATGTTTCGAAGATGCGCCTGCGTAAACCGGTAGGAACGATGATTCTTCGGACACCGAGATCACAGAATCATAAGTTACCATCAGTGTCGATATAATGATTTAGGAAATCAGTGATCTCTTCTTTGGAAAGATTTTCAGACTGAAGTAACTCGAGAGCTGAATCTAGGAGAAGTTATATTGCTGAAACTGGATTTCTGGATAGAAAATCAGCAACAACATTTTCCTTGCCGGGAAGATGTGAAACTGCAAAATCAAATTGTGATAAATATAAAATCTGTCGATGTTGTCGAGGTGACGGGTTTTTCATTTGGATAAGGTGCACCAGCGGCCTGTGATCGGTTAATATCTAAAATTGGTGACCTGAAAGAAAATGTGAAAAATGTGAAACAGCGTCATGAATTGCTAGAAGTTTTCGATCGAATGCTGAATATCAGGTTTCAGTGTCTGAAAGTTTTCGAGAGAAGAATTAAATAGGTTCAATGGTCTGTTCCCTCTTTTGATGCAATGCAGCTCCAATTGCAATATCGGAAGCGTCGCAGGTTAACTGTAACTGTAATGATGGGTCATAGAACATAAGAGTTGGACAATGGAGAATTTTATTCTGAATTTTGAAAAATCGGGAAGTTAAATCTTCAGTTCAATTGAGTTTGAGAGTCTTAGGTCCTGATGAAAAAGAAACCAGTAGTGCAAGAATTTCAGAAGCATTTGATAAAAATCGATGATAGAATTTTACCATGCCGATAAAACTCCTGAGTTGGGATACTATGACAGGCAATGCGAGTTCCGAGATTGCTTTTATCCTATCTTGGATAGGAGTGATGCCGTCGGAATTGATTTGGAATCCAAGGAACTTCACTGAAGTCTGAAAAAAATACATTTTTTTGATACAATAGTTTTGATACAATAGGGCGGTACTTGCACAGAAGGATGGATACGAAAGAGAAAGAGTAATTGCATATGGATCCCACAAGATGAACAAACACGAACTGGGATACTGTATTACAAGAAAGGAATTATTGGCAATCTATTACTTCACCCAACACTTCAAACATTTCTTATACGGAAAGAAGTTTCTATTTAGACCCCAATAACTCTACAATTCCAAAATTGGATAAACTACCTTAGTGGACTAGACATGAGGATGGAATACCGCAATTGCGAATAACACGCTAATGCAGACGCAATGTCGAGAAATACATGTGAACTATGTGTAAAATGTCAGACAATGCTCGATGACGCTTAAAAAGGAAAAGTTAAAACTAGAATTTTTGCATTAACTGAAGATTCAGAAGAGTTCATTGGGCAGACAAATGATAAAGAAATAGAACAGATTAAAGAAAATGTTAGAATGGGAAAGACAAAAGAATGGCTTCTAAAAAACAATATGGTGACGACAAGAGATAACAAATATTGGATTCCTCTGAAGAAGAGAACAGACGTTATAGAAGATATACATAAAATGTTATGCCACGCAGGAAGTAAGAAAGTTTACAATTACATAAAAGATGACTTCGATATGTATGAAATGAGACAACAAATAAAGAACATCGTATAAAGTTGCACAAACTGCCAGAAAAGGAAGACACTGATGGCAAAAACGAAAAAGAAACACATTAAACAATCTGCCGACGAACCATTTAAAAACATTTACATGGACTTTTGCGGACCATTCAGAAGGTCTATGAATGGATACCAATACATTTTCGCAATAATCGATCAATTTAGTAGGTACATCAGCTTGACCGCAGTTGCACCAAGCCGAGAAGACTACACGAAAGGTAATATTGGATAAATGGATTTGGAAATTCGGACCCCCAAAGGAGATACACGTTGATAAAGAAAAAACTTTCAAATCAGCACTCTTTAAAGAAACGAAGAAAAGATTTAAGACGGAGATAGTCTATTCAAGTCCTTATCACCATAAAACTAACATAATCATAGAAAGGCAATTCAAAACAATAAGAGACGCCATAAATATACGATTAAAGGATGAAATTCATAGAGATTGGGTAGAAATGTTGGCAGAAATAGAATTCATGTTAAACGGTACTAAAAAAAAGATTGACGAACTAGTGGAAAAACTAGTTGAGAAAAAACTAGGAAAAAAAGAAACTTTCAGATCTAGCTTACGCCAATGCCATCGAAGATAGAGAAGCAAGAAGAGAAATGACTCTGAGAAATTACATGAAACAGAATTCCATAAATATTTAATCACATTATTCCCTTTTAATAATTTTATAAAAAGGTAACATTTATAAAAAAAAGAAAAAGGGAAGTAATTAATAAATATAACTAACAAATATAATTGCTAATAATGAAAGAAGAATCTCTGAAATATGATCAAATTCTTTAAAAGCGTTAACAAAATTATTTTTGAAATATATATATATATATATATATATATATATATATATATATAAATTTATGTATAATCATATAAAACAAAAATTTTGAAAGTTGAGTAAATATTATTTNAACAAAATTATTTTTGAAATATATATATATATATATATATATATATATATATATATATATAAATTTATGTATAATCATATAAAACAAAAATTTTGAAAGTTGAGTAAATATTATTTGAGGATCGTAATAATTTCTTTGACTGATTCATTGACAGTCATAAAATAAGCAGTTATGGTTTAATCTCATTAATATTTGATGTGATAAACTGAGTAAACTTTTCCCTAAAGTTTTTCTATTTTACTAGAGCAAAAATACATATTGAATGAAATATATATATTTTGTAAACCGTGTCTGAAGAATTCAAAAAGTTTATTAACCAAAATTTTTAATTTCTTTTGAAAAATAGTCACAAAAATAAAAGTGAATTTTTCAAAAAACAGTTACAATACTATTTATAAAACTAAGAGGAGTGTAGTGAAAACAATTTTCGAATTAAAATTGTGTAAACGAAAAGTAATTGTTCGTATATGCTTGTTCACTTGATTTTTAAATCGGCCAACTGTACGTGGCGTTTGGCCTGACACGACAACGCGCGGCAAATTACTCCGTTTGTTCTTCCTGCCAATCGAGCTCAACCTCACAAAGTCCGCCTATTCGCTGGTCTATCCGATTTAGGCGCGCACTCTGCTCAGCGATCCACCGCTCCAGCCGCCGTTCCGGAACAGTAGAAGCTCTCTCTGCCACAATGGCTTTTGTTAAATTGGTTAAGTTTTATTTAACTGTTTGAGATTTAAATAATTTAAATCGGAAAATGGATGTAAAAAATCATAAGCCTTTGTAAAAATTAAATTTGTAAGATTTAAGGGGAATTTGATAAAAAATTTTTAACGATTTAAAATTAAAAGAATAAATATTAAAATTTAATAATATATTACGTTTTGAAAGATGGAATTTAGCGACACAGGAAGTGTTTCAGGAAATCATGACAAAAGTGTTCGGAAAAATAAAACAGACAGAGGAGATGATATACTTATTTTTTAATATTTTTTGGTCAGAAGTTTTGAAATTATAGATAAAATATTTGATCAAATCGAGTAAGCAGGTCTAATTGTCTCAAAAGTATCGTATCCTAAAAGCGTAGAAGCTCTACAGTAATTCTAATTTCCCAAGTGTGTAAAGAATTGTAAAACCTTCCAAGACAGTTGTAACTATTACATAAAATTTATTAAGGACTTCGCAACGAAAGCCATGATATTTTAGAAATTTTGTGGATTGAACAAAAGTTTTTGTGAGCAGACGCATGAGACATAGAGTTTGCAAAGATAAAGAAGGCTTTAATAAAACAACCAATTCTAGGATTTCCAGACGTGAAGAACAATTTTCTATACAGAAATATTAGTTTTTGGACCAGTATTATCCCAAAGAAATAAGGTCAGAAGTTGGAGGAACATTTTGCATTGTTTATCCTCCCTAAAGAATCGTAAAAAAGTTAACAGCATTACTCATAAAGAATCGTCAACATTATTTCTGTCAACATTCTAATCACTATATCTACGGAAAACGATTCCCTTGTTTACGGATCACAAGGCAGTTACATTTATATTGAAAAAAAGTAAATCAATAACGCCACAATTTTAGTCGTGGATAAATTATTTATCAAACTTTTACCTTCACTTAAAATACCGAAAAGGAGCCGAGCATTATAAAGCAAAAATGTTGTCTTATTAAGATCAAGACTCGGAGAATCAATATTCGAATATCAGCACTAGGAGTTGGATGAAATTAAAAGAATTTTTTATTTATATAAAGACGAACAAATTACAATTTACCTGTAATATAAGTTTAATAGATATTTATATCACTTTCGAAAATTCTAAAGGTTTTCAACAATTCAATAAAAATATTGTTGCTTTGATTTACTTTCAAATCATTAAACTTTTATAATAAATAAATAATATTAAAAAATGTTTTCAAAAAGTAAGTCAATTTGAATGAAGATCTTGAACTTGTGTGGATTACTAATTGATCAATTTTAAAATTTTTAACCATTTTTAAACATTTTTTTGAAAATCTTTCAATGTAAAGATGTAAAAAGGTCAAATGACGAAATATCATATTTAACATTCGAATATTAACAGTGGATTTCAATGTCGTACGGTCATTAATGATGATACAAAATATAACTTTGAAGGTAATTTACTAAAGCTCAAAATCCATTTTTACTCCACAATGAAATAATTTTAAAAATAATAATAAAAATAATAGTAATTTAGTAACTATAATTTAAGACAAAAATTAACAGGAGTAAAAAGAAAAATTACTCTAAATAAAAAGAAAAATAAAATAGTTATCACTGTGAGGGAAAACTTGGAATGTTGTAAGTTTGTTGTTTGTATGCTGTTTAGATTTGTGACTCTCCTACTCAGATGGGATTGATATGTTGTTGATTGATTATTTGAATGTAATGATATTAATTTTAAGTACTAATTAATTAAAGTTTTATAATTATAAATTTTAATAATATTTTTAGTAAACAATTTTAACTTATTACATTTAATATATTTTAAAAAATAATGTTTATTTTAAAAATTAATTAATACTTTTTTATCCAATAAAAGTTTGAGAAATTAAAAGTTAATATTAAAATTTTCCCATTAATTGATTTTTAGATTTGAAAACGTAAACAAAAACTATATTAATCAAAGACAGATGACCACTGAGTATTGTTGTGAAAAATCCGTTTGTGTTGTCAATAAATGTTTACATTCAAATTGTGATGTTGCTTATAATCACAAAAAATAGAAAGGAGAGTTGTTAGACAAAAATGATAATCAATATGTTACTTAGAATATCGATCAGTTAATCAATAAAGACAAAATTGTTTGTAGAAATGTTTCGTTTATTTATTATGAATAAATAATACAGGGTCGTATAAAAATTCATACTTGCTTATTCTTGGGGTAGTATAAATGAATAAAAACGTGTATTACAATGTACCTGAGATTTATATTTTTTCAGTTTCAAGTTTCATTGTTTATCCCATTTTGTGCATTGAAGTGCTTATGCTTCAATGTTTAATTAAACAATACTTTTTTCGTCTTGGATCATCATAGAAAATGTTGATTGTCTCTTACTATATTTTATGCAAATTTTTATGATAAAACCATGTGAAAATTATAAAAAATACAAATCCTCAAAAAATTACCATTAAAAAATGAAGCAGCTATAAGTAGTTGATAAGATCATTTTTAAAAATATGAACATTTCACTAAATCATGCTGGAAGCTCAGGATCTTTTGTGAACATTAACTATTCTCAAGTGTTATGAAAGAGGGACAAACTCCTCATCGTGGGATTTCTGTGAGCACTAATTTGAGAGGATTTTTAAAAAAAAATTAAGATTTACATGTCTTTGCTTTGTGATTTCTTTAAACTTATTTAAACTACTCATGAGAGTGTACCAATTAGTACTTATCCGTGTTGAGAAGTAATTTTACATAATTTTATTTTAAATGTGTTAAATAAAAACAAAAATAATATCTTGTCATTAAAAATAGTTTTGCTTTCGATTCGTTTCTTTCTTATATCCGTGAGGAAATGTCATCATTTAGTATTAATATTATTAAAAAAACGTATTTAGAATTATACTCTCTCGAAACTAAAAAAAACATCATAAAAATTATCTTTCAAAATAATGTGGTATAACTTAGAAGAAAACAGGGGTACCCCGACAAACGTACAACGGTAAAACCGTCCTAAGCACCACAGAATGTATCAAAAAGCTTAAGTTAATTAATACATTTGTTAATAATAAATTATAATAAAAAGAATAAAACGTTTTGTAAAATATAAATTTAATAAATATATTGAAAATATGTTAATTATCAAAACAAATTAATTATTTAATAATAAATCATCGTATCATTGGAATCCACAAAGGTGAACAAGAAGGATACATAAGTTCCTTATGTATCTGTTGCATAAAAGATAAGTCTATGTCTAACGATTCAATATTCAAGATAAGCCATGAATGGATTGAAAACTTCTTTAACAGGAATGGTCTAGTCTATCGAAAAAAAACTTAAGTACTTCTAGAGGATATATAAAATACGATTAAAAGCTTTATTCAGTATTGTGTAGCATTACGATTCAGATTATATTTTAATTGCTCTGATATTGGGAAGACGTATAAAATGGCTAATTTTGGTGAAATTCTTGGAAGTACGTGGAAGTATGAGTGCTTATGTTGCTTTTACTATACATTAATGGATGAAATCAGAGTCTACAATGAAATATTATCGTTTTGTCCAAGAATGCTTTTTTGGGTTCCATTTCCTTCCTATTTGGAGGATGATAAAAAAGAAATGATAACATTCTCTAAAGCATATACTGTATGCATTTCTGAGGGGCATACAATGTATTTACAGCCTACTGACGTTTCATGGAATCTGTCGTTTAAAAAAAAATATTTTAAAATGTGTGAAGAGTGGATGACCACTTTTTGGTCATGTTTTACTAATTTTATAAAGTTACAAATTAACTATTTAATAAAATTTATAGTAATAAAATAAAAGAATATTTAACTTCCCGAAGATTGTACTTTTAAATTGATTTAATCAAATTATATCGTCAAATGAATGTCATAATTTATGTATCTAAATATCAAATTATTTCTTACAATTTAATAATTATTAAATAATTTTTAGAAAAAAAAATTAATTAAAAAATATATAAATCTAAACGAAATGGATTTATTCAAATCAAAAACCGAATCGTAATTTATGTAATTGAAATAAAAAGTGATCCGACCGAAAAAAAGACAAATCAAAGGATATCGAAAATAGAAATTCTAAATCTACCGAAATCACGTAAGAGAAACTAATTAAAATTTTATAATTACAGAAAATTGCAATTTCGAAATCAATTAAAATAAAAAAAAACAAATCAAAACAAACGTAATTAATCATTGAATCTTATTAGAATATGAAAGTTATTTATTATATTTGTACAAAAATGTTAATTTTCTATTAAATGCAAAAGTCACTCATTATATTGTTTTTATTGTTTTTATTATTAAAATGTGAAATTTTCAAAATGCTTTTTTCGGCAATTAGAATAAAAATATTAGTCATGTTATACATAATCGCACATACACTGTGATCTGTCCGACACTCAGGTTGCCCCAAGAATCGGACGGAGGTAACAGGATTGCGCAGGGAAACTTTCTGGTTGTGCTGGGCCCATTTTAATTTGATGTTCGTGATCTTCTTTTTCTAGGTCGATATTTTTCACCGAATATTTGAAATTAGCTGATACAACATCGTCAATTGAAAGATCTTCCAACTGTAAATCCTCATCGGTCTCGTTTGACCACACAGAAATCAACCGCCTAATGTCATTAAAAAATTGCTTCGCCTTGCTCGCATCCGTGTGCCTGTACTCATTTACCAGTCGCAGCAGGATACAGCAGAATAGAAAAATCAAATCGAATGTGGTAAGTCTCCATTAAGCAAGAGACTCTCCTGTGGTATTCGACAATTAGATCGTCGATTTGTGGCTCGTAAATACTGAAATAACTGCATCAGGAGAGCCCGGTTTTACTCGAGACACTCTCGAATTTGTTATTCAAATCGCTGATTCATTTCATCTCGATAAAACTCCAAAGAAAATGATAAGTAAAGAACATTTCGATCGATTATTTATTCATTTCAAATTTTCAACCTTCAATATCATCTGATCCATTTAAACAAATTCTCTTTGCCATTTTTTCGCATTAATATTTTTTTAAAAAAAAACCATTAAATTAATTTCCAACTAAAATTTTTGCAAAATTTTCATTGTAAAGCTACAAAAATAAAAAAAACAATTAGAATCACAAAAAAGTTATGTTTCTTAGTTTTTTTCAAGGCGAATGGGAAAGAGAGAGTAACCATGAAAGTAACCATTAAATATATTCATATATATACATATAGATATAGATAATTAATTGGTATTAACAATATAGTAACTATATTTGAATCCCAAACACACTGATTTTTTGTCACGTGATAAAGTTATTGATTTTAGTCAAGCTATGCATTCCATTGAAGAAAACGTTGATGCTATTAGTTACACAATTTATTTTGAAAATCTTTATGAGTTTTGTCTGTTACTGCAATGGAAATACGAAAACAACTTGGAGTTTGAGGCTTAAAGGAAGATATGTCGAAGGCATCTCAATAAAAATGAATCTTATTTCAAATGAATTGAATAGAAAAGTGTTACCTTTGTGCATAAATTTGTACAGTAAATACATGTAGTAAATAAATGATAAACTGTACTCTCTACTCGATCCAAGATCCCACACCTGCAATTACAGCCTCTCGTCGTGTGCGGGAGTGATTGCGAGACGATATTTAGAACAGTTGAGCATGGGACTTACATAAGTACTATTTTAATTTATCTTATGTTTTCATAACATATTTTAAATCATAATTGGTTCCCAGGTTATTCTTGAGAATCGTATTTTTATAATCTATTCAATGGCCGCTTAACATGTTAACTTTTCTAGCGACCACAAATGGTAATAATGTTTTAATTTAATTATGAGTGTTGTGTTCCGTGAAATCGGTCTCCGTCGGTTCGATTGATTGGGTTGACTCTATCGTTTTGTTAACGATGGTATCGATTACGATTTAGTTGTTGAACTCAAAAGCGCTCGGATCGAATTCCCCGAGAATCAAATTGAAGAAATTGATCATTCGATTTTTTGTAAAATTATAAAAATCGGTTTTCGGTAATGAAAAAATAATAATCTGCTTCTTTTAAAACATATATTTTTTTAAAAAATTACTACAACTACAATTTTGATAAAAAGATAAAAAAAAAGAAAAAAAGTAATTGTACAAATTAAAACAATATCAATTATTAATAAAATTGAATTATAGAATAAAAATTTAATAATAAAAAATTACAATAATTAATAAAAATCAATAAAATAAGCGCAACACAATAATGAGATCAGAATTCAGGTTAATTTGATGGCACCAAAATAAATTTTGTTTCTGGTTCAACG
This sequence comes from Girardia tigrina, assembly GCA_001938485.1. Taxonomy (NCBI): domain Eukaryota; kingdom Metazoa; phylum Platyhelminthes; order Tricladida; family Dugesiidae; genus Girardia; species Girardia tigrina. Next base: position 6,245 of record MQRK01233262.1, on the reverse strand, counting down.
ATATGAAATTCCAAGTAGCTTCTAAGTACTTGCCTTATATTGCAAATAATTGACTTTTTATGTAGAGAAAATTACTTTAAAAACTACATAAATATAAACTATTTTTAATAATTTGACTCACCATATTCAAAACTTTATCCAACCTCATACCAAAGGTTGAACATTTTTCATCTCAAATAAAGTCGAATTACCTTCATAAAAATATATGTTTACTTTGATTTCCATTAAAAAAATTTTATTATATTATTTATATTTTTATTTTAATAATCCGTATTTATTAATGAAAATTTTTCTTAAAAACAGTACTAAAAAATTGAACTTGAAATACTTTTATGTATAATATTTTTTTTATTTTCTGAAGCAAATGCACCAAAATATATGTTTAATTTATTAAAAGTTTATTGATCGGCGCTCGGAGCGGTGGAGTGTAAAGCTGCACGACATAAAACAGTTGAAAGTTATTTCTGTATGACTCGGATATCAAAGGAATACATTGAAGGAATATCGGCGACTAATGCCAAATTTTGATAAGAAGAACTCGACGACTGGCGGAATACACGAAGAAGTGAGTCTGGGAAGAAATTCTATCATTGATTATCTATAAAATATCCAATAAATAAAATTCAATAATCGCATCTCGCCGTCACGAAAAATTTCCCTTAACTCCAAATGTTAAAATGTAAACATATTTTCTTTTATATATATGCTTTATGTGTACTTTTCCGCACTTATTAACTTATATAATGTATATTAAAATTATCCAATTTTATTTAATTTTCTTTCAATTGATTTGATGGAGAACAAATAGATGATGTTCGAGAAAAAAGTCTCAAGAAAGGATTCTTCCTCTGTGGCTGAGTTTAGGAAAGCAATAAAGCTTGCTCGGGTGAAGGAAATCAGGAAGAACTTTGCTTGACTTGTATTAACTCCATGTCAGAGCATCTTAAACCCATTAATAAAGCTCAGAGGGGGGCGACAAAATATTACTGTTTCTTGTGTAAATGTTGATATTTGATACAATAAATATCTATGAAATGAGTTACTGGCAAATATCATAAGAAATTTGAAAAGCGACGGTGGTCTTAACTGTTAGTATACCACTGTATTTATTAACTTATTCTTATGATTTGGAATAAATTATGTTTAATATTAGTTTTGCACGTTAACATATTTGAAAAAAGAAAAAGAATTTATATTAATACTCATTGAATAAGTTATTTTAAAATCAGGATAAAGTTGTTATAGCATTAATATGGTCATATGAATTTCGGAAACATCTCTTAGAACTATGTGACTTTTTTACTTAGTATCCTTTTAAAATTTATTTGTGTCAACAGTTATATATAACAATCCCTTAACAAAAAGAAGAAGTCAAAAATAAATTGAATTCAATGTTGAGTAAAATAAATATTTTAATTCTAAGGGTTTCAATTTATATCTACAGTATTCGCCATACTAATAAAATTTTCAAATTATTACCAAAAATATCAAATAAATTATAATTTTTTAGATAGACAAACGAATTTATTTGTTTCAGAAACATACGAAGTTAGAAAAAGTGTTAGGTATACTACAAGTAGGGTTTTTTAAAGTTTCCAACTGGGTGTACCCTAAGAAAATGTTGGTGTACAGTATAATATATATATTTTTACTCAAAAATTGTTACATCACAAATGCACACTGGATTTAAAGGGTTAAGAACAAAAGAATGTCTTTTACTTATTAAATAAGTATATAATTACAAATGGCCTTGTGTAGGAGCGTGTATGTGCAAGAGTGAAAGAGAGTGGTTAGAATAGCAGTGTGTGTATTTTTAATGAACCCATGCTTTACCTATAAAATTTCTAAAATTTTGGGTGTACATCTACCAAGTTGGGTGTACATTGCACACCTTAAATGGCCTTTAAAATACCCTACTACAAGTAGACAATAATCAATACTTTATGGAATTTCATTATTTTTAGGAACTTCTTTGATTCTCCTTGGAATCGATAAAATTATTCTTTGAAACAGTTTTGCGGTCACTTCAAGGTACCATATGTGATAAATTTTCCCTTAGATTTAGATGAGATGTACAAGATAGAAAGCTTCTTTTCATGACAGCCATAGATTTCTACTGGTATATGACTGTATCAATGAAACTGGATCCTGAAACCATTGAATGACTGCTTCAGTCTTTTAGCTGGGGGATGAATTATGTTGAGACACATTACACTGACGTTTATGCATCCGGTTGAGCAATGTATCCTCTAAAACTGACTAACAAAGTTTGACATCTATTATTTGATTTAGGGACAAATCACATAATATATATATTTTATATTATTCACATATAATTTATTCATATAATTTATTCACATATAATTATTCACATATTATTTATATTTAGGGACAAAACACCATTTTCATTGGTTTGTAACTTAAATCAAGATTATACTTTTTATTCATTTATTCATTAGCTGACTGAGCGTAGAATCAACGAGAACATGAAAACAGAGAAACAGAAATGGAGGCACAATCACAAACAATTTAGTCAGTAGGCGGCCTGTAAGAGCGGCCTATTGTAGGCCTACTTTTAAAGCATTTAAAAAGCATTTAAAAAAATTTAAATTTATTTTATTTTTATAAAATAAAAACATTTAATAAATATAAAAACATTTCAAATACATTCCAGAATCGTGCATATTGATAAATTGTTGTTTGTTGATTAAAATTTTTCAACAAACATTTTTCTTCAAACATACCATAACTTCTGGTGAGTTATTCACTGTAGAAGAGGCACAGCTTTTTCATTAGAATTTGACCCAGGAGGATGTGAAAAATGTTATCCACAAATCTTATTATATAGGAGAAATGGACGTATATCTGTAAATAATACAGATTTAAAATTGTCGATTGCTCAATCCGAGTACTTTCGACAAAAAAGCTTAAGAAATTGAAATGTTAGCATTGAACATTAGAGGGTATTGGAAAATAGCATGATGCTGTCTAATAGTTCGAGTTGACTCGTGTTCAAATGATAGAAGCTGCGCTATTACTTTTGAAGATTTTGGTTTTCTTTTGGGAAGGGGCTTTTCATTATTTTCGTGGAACTCCATTTATAATTATGTTGATAGTTGCACACGATACAGGTAAGTATCTAGCAATAACATTCTGATTGTAACCTTTTCATTTAGTAAATATATGGAAGTTTACAGTTCTTCTGTAATTTTCGTTTTAATTAATTTGAATCATGAAATTTCATTAAAATTTCTTAATTAATATTAAAAAAATTAAATTATACTTATTTTCAAAACATTTATAATTGATAATTGATTTATTTGAATTTCATTATTTATTTTTTGTTGTGAATTTCGTGTGACTCTTTATAATGCTTCCATGCTGTCCAGTTGATTGAGGGTACGAATAATTAATGGTCCTCCATTTATGATGAAATACACAAATTATCAAAAAACATAAAAATTCTATCATTTAATGTTAAATAAAAAAGTATATTAAGACATCAAATAAATACAAAAATATAAATCTTCTCCTGCGGCTTATAAAAAAACTTAATTTCCAAAACATTAAGCGTCAGAACATGGTTCAGATTATATGGAAAGAAGGATAAGAATCCTCTAATACTGGGGGATAAAAATCTCCAAAGGGTTGACATAATTTCTTATGAAAATATTATAAAGGGATCATTAATAAAGTATTATTATAACATCAATATAATTATTATCAAAAAATATAACAAAAAAGATTTTTTTGTTTTTTTTTAATATTTTAATAAAATTTATATATTTATCTTATTTACCATTTTTGATTTAATTGAAATCAAATACAAAAAAAAGTTTCTAAAAATAAAATTTGTATCATATTTAAAAATATTTAACTAATTAAAAACAATATTTATTTTTAAATTTAGAATTATTAAAAAAAAGAAAATATGTAAATTAAATGATAATTTATTTTTCATGTAATCTAATTCATTACGGGGGACCGGGGTCAATTCTTTGTTTTAATTGATATCCACCCCCCAAGGATCTTTTTTATTAGGTATTTTCGCCTTGTTGAAATTCATTTATTTTAAATTGATATAAACATCACAATTGTTTATTTACTAAAATTCCAACTGTTCAAGATTCAAGTAAACGTTTTCAACTGTTTCATATACATCTAGTTTACTAGGTAATGTTCAAAAACAGGCACTTCGTTGTCTTTTGTAACTTTTTGTTAAAATATATCGAATGGAAAAATGTGTTTTTAGAATGTTACTTCAATAAAGGCTTTAATATATATAAAAATAACTTTTTCATCAATCAAATATTTTTGATATAATAACTTCTTAGTATTTTAGTTTTGTCATAAGAGGTTGGTAGGAACGAAGATTCTGGTTTCTTATTTTAACGTTAATATATTTATATAATATTTGATTTTTAAACTTCTATAGTAAGCCTTTTTGATGAAAGAAAGTCTTGATTCTGCGATTTTTGTGGTTGTAATAAAAATTTACGTTGTGATAGGTTTTCACAAAAAAAGGATAATGTTATATATTAAACCCACAAGCAGCCATCTGATATGAATAACGTTAAGAGTGACTCGTCAGACCAAACGATGTTAATCAGCTGTTGCTGCGTCCAAGTCTTTTGCTCGTTTGACCACGATAATCTTCGTCCTTTTTTGTCACGCTAAAATATGGTTTTTTCTTGCAAGCTTTTCCATATTAACTCGTTTCATAATGATGTCTCTTTATGGTCCATTTAAAGACTGGTGGTGTGATAAAGGCGAGGGAAGTACTTTTGCTTCTCTTCATTAGCTTCTTCAAACATACTTCCATCTGCTAGAAATTAGGAGAGAATATTTACTACTGAGTAGAGAAGGAACATTTCCTCTCGTTTTGAATAAGTGAATTGTGTCTGTTATAGTAGTTGTTGGGTGTCCCGTTCAGGCTACTGCCTGTGTTGAAGACTTTTCACTTAAATGACGGCCACATAAAATACTACGCTAAGTTTCAGTTATTTCACGATCCTTCATCTTTAAAAATGATCTCCATAAACTATACAATATTTTTATAGTCTCAACTTTCATTTGAACTATAGTATATTTTTGTGAGGAAACTTTATTTTTATTGAGTTTTACTTATATTTTAATATTAAAATAATTAGACGTGTACTTTAATACATAAAATAATACAGGGTGGTCAGATACTTTTGCGAGGGTTGTGTATATACTACTGGCCAAGTTATTAACAACATATGTATTTGTTAATTACTAAAACAGCAACCATTATCGTTTAAAATATTCATGTTACTGGATTATTTTCATTAGTCTCATCTAAGTTTGATGATGTGTTTGGATATATTTTAAGATTAATAGAATGAAGGAATAATGGATTACAAATAAGAGAATTACAAGCCGGTATGTTTTCTGTGGTACGAAATGTATCAGATGGATTTAATTTGAGATACTCTTTAAATAATTTCTTTTGTAACATTTCATACACATCCGTATCATCTTCAAAGATATTATTCTTTAAAATATTTAGATCCCTTTTTGAAAAAGCCCTAACGATCTTAATATGGTTGCACTGTTCCGACAATTCTTTTGTGAATAAATAATCGTATTCCTCTAACGAGTAAATTTGATTTCTTTCAGGGTGACAATATTTTATGACTTTACTGACCGTATTTTGATATATTTTTACAGTTTTATTTTACCGCATTTACGATTCTTATTATCTAAACAAAAACAATTTTTTGGAGTAATATTGCAATTCAATTTTTTTGTATACTAAATTGCAATTTAGAATTGCAATTTAACTCCAAAAAATTGTTTTTGTTTTGATAATAAGAATTGTAAATGAGGTAAAAAACTGTAAAATGGTCAAGAATTTAAACTTTTAACTTTTTTAACAAAATTTTCCAAATATTTTTTTACATGGCATAAGAAAAATAATGATTTATATATCTGATATCTTTTATCTTTCTAATTGCATAAAAGCTCTGGTTGAAATAATTTACATCTTGATCGAACTTAACCAAAATTAATTAAAGAAATATGCTTTTAAAAATAAATTAATTAATTAGAAATTTTAGTTAAGTTAAAAAATTTTGAGTAAAATCAAAATTTAAATTTCTATTGTAAACATTTCCAAGAAAACACAATTTTTTAGTAGGAAGAAAAAATATGTAAATATATATATATATATATATATATATATATATATATATATATAAACGTGTATATATAATTTATATAAT
>MQRK01233261.1:40798-52581 GCA_001938485.1 Girardia tigrina | reverse complement strand
TCGCTGAAAATGTGCAGATTATCAAAGCGATTGTGGATGAAGAACCAAGGACATCTCTTAGAGCAGTGAGTGAATCGACTGGCCTGTCTAAAGATACTGTTAGACAGATTTTCACAAATTAGCTTGAATTGCGAAAGATTTGTTCGACATGGATTCGAGAAACAATGAAATTCTTTCATCATCGTGGAGTGACACTCATCAAACAAAGCCCATATAGCCCTGATATGAATCAGTGTGATCGATGAGTGTTCAAGCATCTTAAACATTCATTTCGAGGGCAGAAATTCGTGGACGGTGATGAGGTGAAAGGAAGAGCGGTGCAGGTGCTCCGCGGTCTCCCTGAAGAGAAGTTTCGTCAAGAATTGTTATCATTGTATGAACATTGCAAACTAGTTGTAATTAATCATGGAAATTATGTAGTTTAAATATAATATAGAATTGTTTGGAATTTTTCATAGAAGTCAGTTTTTTTGAACAATTCCGGGAACTTATTAGACAGCCAATATACTTTTAATAATAATAATAAGAAGAAGAATATTTATTGTTCCACCCGATCCCCAAGTTGTCCTGAACACCGGACGTGGTAGAAGTGGCTCGCAGTGATCCTAGATGAGAAGGATCGCATTTAAAGTGCTCAACCCATATCCTTAAATGTAGAGACTGTTGAAAATTCGGAAATGATTGACTTAATAAGAACAGAATTAGTAAACAATTTCTCAAACTAATGAGGAAATTAATTGACGTCAAATCATTCGTTTAAAAAATAACGATGATGGATTACGTAAATCGATAGTTGATCGTTTAATGCAACAGAATTGAGATGGAAAAAAACAGACGAGAAATTTGAATGAACTCTGTTGGTAAATTAAATAGAAAATTTGGAATCATATGATTATAAAGATTAGAGAGAGAAGGAAATCTTTATCTGTTTTATATAAATAAAGAATTTATGAGTGTTCAATCTCGTCGAGTTTAATAACGACGGCAAAGAGAAATGAGCATCTTTTGAATTGCCGGGAGATGATTTGTAATATGTAATATAACAATCAATAAATGGATGACAGAAAGTTTAATTGAAATTCATTTAACAAAAATTATAGATTACAAATCATCCCCAGGCAATTCGAAAGATTTTCATATCTGTTTTGCGTCGTTATTAAACTCGACGAACTTAAAGGGCGAATTCGTGAAGAGCTTCTTGTGAAATTAGTGGCGAATGATGGTACTTATGAGGAATACATTCGACTATGGGTTATGTTGTGTTTGGTATGTTGTTTTTAGGATTGTGTTTCTCTTACCCAGATGAAAGATTGATATGTTGAATTCATTGAACAATTTTATTATTCGGAAAATTTTTAAATGTAAATATTAACTTTAAAATTAAATTAATATATTTTAATCAATAAATATATAATAATATTCTCAACAAAATATTTAAAATATATTTGAAAGTGATTTAAAATTATTTATTAACCGATTATATCGTAAAGATTTAATAAATCTTAAATAAGGTATTTAAAATGAATAAAAATATTTTAGAAAATAATTTTTGAATTATTTTATTAAGGAATTGTAATTTAAATTTGTTTGAATAATTAGAGGTTTAGAAATGGAATTTCTATTTATCGATCAAGACCGATTCTAACTAAGAAAGTTCTTTTGGAGAATAGTTATGGAAGCAATTCCAGTTGTGATATCAACAAATGTATTGGAAATCATATTAGTGTTCTTAATAGTACTTAAATTGAATTTGAAATAAATTCCACGTATTTTATGGTAAAATTACATTTAAATTATAAAGTACAGTTATTTTATAATTGGGAATTACTTTTCAACCACCAATTATTATTGTTATAACTGTCACAATTAAATTAATTACCATTCTTGAAAATCCTTCTCAATTTATTTTTCAAAATTATATTTTCTCTGGTACCCAGATTTTGTAACACATCTGGATGTGGGGAGTGGACGAAACCCGAGCATTAATGATGGTGAAATATTAATGACGTCGCTTAGATTTATGGAGAATGGAAATGGATTGTTGGGATTAATTTGCTGATTCTTTCATCATTTGCATAATTAATCTTCCTCATTCTCCATCAATCGCTTTTAGTATCGTTTGATTATTTCTGTTTAATAATATATATAATTTGTCGTAAGTATCGATTTCCTTACAGTAATAACATTAATTATTTTATATTTTTTGCAATAAATAATCTTTCTTCAAACCCGAGTATAACAAAAATATAAATAAAAACAGTGGAAAAAATTAATTAAAACCGATAATTAAAACAATTTTAACAAATAATTCGTATTCATATGGAATAATAAACGTTTTAATTGTCGATTTTAACGACATTTTTATTTAATTTTTAATGAATTAATCACAAAATAAAATTTATTTTCGGGAAAATCGTCTCACCTCTTTCCGGAATCGAACATCGACGAATGATTATAATGATAATAATAATGATAATTATTACGACAAAAAGAACGGTTGTCAGTATTCCAATTATAATAAGGTTTTTTGAATCGTTAATTCCGGGGGGACCACGAGGGGGGATGTCTTCGGGTTTGAGACCTACGCCTTTTCTGTTGGGGTCGTTTTTGATGATCACCTGGAACTTTACCTAAATGCGAAAGTAAAACAATAAAAAGTAATTCATGCTAAAAGTTACAAAATATTTACAAATTAAAAATACATTCTTTCATAAGCATAATAATTACTGAAATCTAAAGGAGACCAAAAATTGCTAACAAGAATTATAAAGACATTCAAAAGGAATTCCTTTAAGAATACTAAATTGATTCTTTTTATTTTTTAACATTAAGATAACGTTATCCAAAATTATATAATTCATTAAATATTTTGTTTCAAATAACAAAATATTTCTAATTTTATGACATTTTAAAGTCTTTTAATATCAACAAAGAATCCTTAAAAATGTTTTGTCGTACCTTTGATCAAGAGCACATTTATTTCTTCTTTTCCCTTCTCTTAACTACAAAAATTATTGCTTCAGAAAGCCATAACAACGAAGTTAAACTGGAGATCGACGTTGAAGAGGAGAAGCTGAAACAAATTAAGAGTTTCAAATAAGTAGGCTCTACTATCACAGAGAATGGGGGAACCAAAGAAGAAATTAGACACCAGATTTATTTTGCAAAAAGTGCAATGACTAAGCTTAGCACAGTTTTTTACCTCAATGAAATCCATCTCATATCACTAAGGCTATTGTCTGGGCAACACTCCTCTAAGGATGCGAGAGTTAGACAATAAATCTGAAGAGCATGGATTTACTTAAAGCGTTATAAATGAAGTGCTACAGGAGAATACTGAAAAGAATATCAACGACTTTGTCTGGAGGAGAGTGACAGTAATACTAAATAAAAGAAACAATAAAAGAGACAAATAAGAAAATAAGCACTAACAAAGGTTATGATTGAAGGATCACTGGAAGGAGAAAGACCAAAAAAACAATGGACAGACGATTTTAAAGTATGAGGTGGATTTAAAATGGAATGTCTGAGAAGAGAGGCTACAAATAGAGAAATGTGCCTTTGACTGTTATTTATAATTTTTATGTCAACAAATTGAATAATTCTTGGCTCTAGTTTTGGTATGGTTTCTATCCGCATTTGTGTTCATATTTTTCGCTTCAATATTTACATATTACATATTCTTATATGATGCATTTTTATGTGTCAAAAGTATTGTGAAAGAATTATATTTTAGGTTAAAAAATATTCGATGTTTCTATAACAATATTTACGTATTTTAACCTTAATTGTCAGTAAATGTAGCTTTGGACGTTTCAAGCAAATGTGTGGCTTATTTTACAATAGTGATTGTGAGGAATATTTTGAATGTTTGATGTTTTGTGTTTGATAGTTGCATGTTGATTTGGAATTGTCTCTCCTTCCCAGATGGATGATTAATATTTTAATTATTAATATCTAAAAATATGTAATATTTAAATTTAATTTTAAATTCAAATAATTGCAAAAATTTTAAATAAGTTAATTAATTTTTAGAATTTTTAATAAATAAATCAAATTAATATTTTTAAAATAATTAATAAACATTTTAATTTCTATCCAATAAGTTTTGAGTAAATATTTTAATAAATTATTTAGGTCTCCGTTTGCTAAAAATAATAAGAATTAATTCATTAATCAATTTAGTTTATAATGCAATCGTTCGAAAGCTTTGACAAAAATGGACTTAAGGACAATCAAAATTGTTGCTTAAATAAAAATATGAAAAGTCAAATTGGCGTAATTAATGTGACGACACACGACCACATGACTTCGAATGTCAAAGGTGCAGAAACATTCGACGGATCTGAGACAAAAGCTAGGTAAGAAAGAACTATCGATTTTAGTATACGCTAATTTGATAAATGATGATGATGTACAAAAACAAATAGACATTCAAGGTATCACAAAAGCTGATGAGATTGAAGAAATATAAACAAGAATGTTCGAACATGAGAAAAAGAAAAGAAACGCACCAGTGGCAGCATATAATACAAAAAGAGAAAATGAATGTAACGTAAATAAAAATATGAAAAATCAAATTGGTGTTCTTAATAATGCTTATTACAAATATCAATTCGAAAGGACAAAAAATCACTAAATCTTAATGATGGATTAGCCAATTTATAAATGATTGTATTACCATTTTATGAAAATGCTAACAAATTATTATTTAGAAATATATAAATTAAATTATTGATATAATAAATAGGCCTATTAAATTTTAGAAAAAGTTTAAGAAACTCACTACATAGATCTCTGAAAGTTTGATAAAATTCCTCAGGACTTGAAATTAATTTTTGTTTAAAGTTTCTTCTCTGTAACTGTAAGACGACGGGATGTACACGCGGTGTGAAAATGTCAAGCAAGAAAAGAATAAGACTGGCCGTAGAGTAGAGCGCCAAACATTACGGGATGAATTTTTTTAAAAGCATATTATCCTTTAAATATTTGACCACTTCTACTCAGGATTGGGCTGCCAAATTTTAAACAACCAGCTCGCTATTATTTCAGAGCAAAAAACTGTAAATGAGTGCATTGTCTTCCTTTATTTTTGTACAGTATAAAATATATACTAAAAAATATTTATTGCACAAAATAACTAAACAAAACGAAACCCAAAATATTTAGCAATGTGCTCGCGCAGCAGGATCGAACCGACTGAGCCCCCCCTTGTTTCTTCTCAAAATTTGTCTATTTATTCGTCTTCTTTTGTCATATAATGAAAAGTGAATTATAATGAAAATTTGTTTTAATTTTTATAATTATTTTAATTTCTCAAATTGATTTTACATTTGTATTTGAAACATACAATCTAAAAATCTCTATTTTCCCAATCTCAGCAAGCCTCAAATCAGACTTATATTTTTTTGTTTTAATCCGCAGATCGACTCGAGTGTTTGAATGGTACCCAGGTGGACCCCGTCCCATTTAGCAAGTGCAGCAACTCCCGAGCATGAATCAGACGGTCTCATGACTCTTTCGCGTCGTTTTAACTTTGTTCGCAATAATCTTATTTACATAATTTCTTTGTTTTAATCGAATGAATATTTTAAAATTTGGCCAAAAAATTTTTAAAAAACTATTTCTCTTTTAAATAAAATTTCTTTTTCTTTGGAAAATTTGTCAATTACCAAAAAAATAAAATAATAATTTTCGTAAAAAATAATGATTATTTTCTTTCAATTATCCGCAACAAAAGAACGCCAATTTGCTCGCTTCTTTTTTTGTTAAAAAATGACGAAAAAAACCAAATTCTTTTTAGGAGTTTCGTTTTATAAATTAAATCTTTTATTCTTTTCTTCACGATTTCTAAAAGGAGAATGTTGCTTGTTGGAATTAATCGATCATGCTCCATTATTTCTGGGGGTCCTCTACCTCGGCTAGGGCCCCGCAATACGTGACGGCACTCGGATAATTTGCTTTTCCAGGAAATTTAATTTGCTTCTCACAAATAATTATAAAATATAATAATATTTTATGCTTTGGTTTCAAGGAATTTCGTTTTTAATTTTATTATTTTCTGGTACTTTTTTATTAATTTTGTGGAATACAAATTGGAGAGAGGAAACATAATTTGATAAAGATAACCGGAGTGATTATGATGAATAAATAATTGTTTAAATTAATTATGTTGTCAAATAATTGTATGTAAATGGAAAATAAAAAGAATCATTATATATAATTATATTATTTAATGAATCATATAATCAATTATTCCTTTTCCCTTAATTTTATTAATCCAAAAAGACCTCCTTTCGTTTGGTAGCATTTACATTACCGATTTATGCGACCGAACCATTTTGTCTATTTGCGACTGCCCATTAAATTTGAAAAGATAATTTGTGGATCTTATTAATAAATTATACTTAAAATAAAAACTATGAAATACTTTTAATTTTGCTATAAAATTTCTTTTAGGATTAAAACAATTCTTAAATTTTAACAATAATTATACACCGCTCTCGCCAAAGTATCCGACCAACCTTTTTAAGAGTATTGGAGCTGAATAACTATTTTCTATGAAATAACAGAAAGTAGAACAATTCCATTATAAAAGTCCATCAGATCAGTATTTTTTGAATATCTTGGAGACTCTAAAGTCTCATAAACGTCTTCAGACATGGTAATTACAATATAATATACAAATTCCATTGAAATCAAGGTCCACTCTTCTTGCAAATAATGAGTCTGAGAAAGCGTCAGAGAGAGGCTCTGTATGTTTTACTCAGTTCTCTAACTCGTCTCATATCGCCTCTGTTGCGTTTAAGTCGGGGCTAACTCGTCTTACTGTTCCACACCTTAGCAGTGTGATTTTCATGTTGAAATGTCATTGCTCTCACCTCCAGACAAAAGGGACCATTTCAATACAAAAGCAGCGGTTTAATTGCCTCTCGCGTAAAGCAACCCCATACCATTACCAACCCTCCACTGTATGATACTGCTCTTCTCTTTGTTACCAAACAGGTACATGACCATTTGATTTAAAGAACGTAAAACGTAACTAATCAGTCAAAACGATCTTTGCCCACTGTTGCTGACTCCGGATCTTGTATTTGTCACACTTGGTAGTTCTTCCATAATAACCCATTTCATGAAGACGTCTCTTTATGGTACATTTGATGACTGAAGGTATAGTGAAAATAGAATTTTTATGGGAGAGGTAAGTATTTTTGTTTCTTCTCACTACCATCTTTAAGTCATTTTTTTCCTCTCCTGGAAATAAAAGGATGATTGACACTTATGGCAGAAAAGAAACTTTTCCGCTCGTCTTGAATGAGCGTATTGTATCTACTGTAATATTTTTGAGGTGTCCAGTTGAGACGACTATCAGTCTCTGAAATTTAAATGGCAGCCAGTCATCTTAAAAATAACCCCCTGGAAATATACTACAGAGAAACACAGTAAATAATAATTATTATTATTCAAAAAAATTCGGAGTCCGTCGACAAAAAATATTCTTGACTTACTCTATGGTATTGGTAACAAACCAAACATTAAGTTTCTTCTTGAGAGTGTAAAAAGAGCAAAATCATTGGGAGCGATAACCAGATGGTAGGGCCAGTTCTAAGATAATTTGAATACGCATTGTGCCATCAAGGAAGTTAATTTTATCGAATACCTACTTTCAGCATTAATTTAAGCTTGTGAGAGATTTTCTGAACGAAGTTTGCTTAAGCACATTCATAAGGGAGCCTTGTATTGGTGTCATACAGAACCATTTGTGTTTCATCTCTGTGATGATTTTATTCAGACCTTTTTTGCAATGTTGCTCAAAGTTGCAAATGGACAATAAAATAGTTTAGGCAAGAGACACATATTTCGACAATTTGAAATCTGTGAATAATGGAGGAACATAGTTATTCCTCTAAGAGTGCATGTATTATGGACGTATGCGTTCCATATTGTGATCCACATCATGGCTTATATTTATGACAACATCGTCATCTTCGAAACATTACTTTTTAGGATAGTCTAAAGACTTCATGAGGGCAACCCGTACTCAGACACGGATTTAGAAGGATATACAAAAATAAATAAATTTATATAAAAAATTCGTGCTCATCTTAAAAACCCTAATTTAATGAGCATTCAAAGTTGAATCGATCGAATAAGGTTCTGGATCACTGGATTAATTGAATAGAATAGAACATCATCCAATTCAACAGATGAGTATTTTGATTCACATTAATAGCGACAGTTCTATGAACATTGAAAATGAGCAAAGTAAAGCCATCTCAATCAATAAAAACTTTAATCAAATAAAACAATTGTCATTATTAACCAAAAATATATTGATTAATTAGAATTGTATTTGATAGAGTCCTCAAAGACACAAATCTTTCATATATTGCAGGGGACCGATTCGAATTCGGAAGTAAATTTGGTGATAAAATTAAAAAAATCTTTTCCAACAGAATTCTATAGAAAATTCAAATAAAGGTTTGTTAAAAAAATAATTTAATTTAATAATGTAAAATTTAAATTAGCGAGCACTACAATTTGGTGTGCCCTCATTACTAATTGTGGTGAATGAGACTTTTGGTCAGCCGAAAAATTCAATATTAACTTTTACAAAAATTTTAAAATTTGTTAAAGCGAACTAAATGAAATAAAATATGGCAAAATACAATTTAAATTAACTTAATGCGTGTGATTTGAAAATATAAATGTCTTGATGTAATTTTATGGATTCCGATGAAATAAAATGATTTATGATGAACCGCTTCTTCTTATTTTCCTTGTGGTAACTGTTTTACAATTGCTGTGTTGTCGGCACGACTAATGTTTAATTACAAGATACGAGAGTCATCACAGCCTTGAACTCCATCAGCTCGCTTGCTCAATGGATCAGTTCAACCAAGTTCATCAGGTACACACGTCTTCCGCATGCCGCAACTCCACGCGCGGTCGGTACTAACCCGATCCGGTGGCACCTCCCTAAAGCTCGAACGCCTGGGTCATCCTCACGTGGCCTTACGCTCTCGGTTCTGGCTAGGTGGCTAATCCGACGACATATGGACTGCGACCGGTTTTCCCGTGGTCACCACTCTCCACTACGACCCGACCATGGACCCAGTCATCGGTGGAAGCGGATCCATTTCACGGAATTTGCACAATTAAGTGGTAGTGGACACGCTCATCCAGGAGCAACGTCCCCAACACACTAATAATGACAAATTTTATAAAAAAATATTGTTTAAATATTATTTGTTTGAACTATTTGATTAAACTTTACACTGATATATACATTGTGCTCCTAACGGAGTTATTCGGCTTTGCTCGAAAATATTCTTACAACGTAGTCTTTCTATATAAGATTCTATGCAAATGATCATGAGTTTAAACAAGTAATTTTGCCATGTTCTTGCTACTCCATATTTCTTTGTGAGGTAGATGATTCGACCAACCCCCATCTTTTATTGTAAAACCGTCTTATGCTCAAAATTCTTAGTTCTGCCAGAATCAGGAGTACCTTCTGAGTGGCTTAGAAGAAAGGCAAATTGCCGATCAGAATCCAATCTCCAAATATTTTTAAAAGAAGTTTAAAACAAATTTAAAAAATAAGTTTTAAAAGAAATTTATTTTTTCACGGATCAATAATTATTTGTTTTAATAAATAAAACATGTGTCATCATTTCAAACAAAATCAAGTTGATATTTCATAACAACAATTTTTCGATTTATTAATGTTTTTTATTTAATAAATTAATAAAAAAAATTTGTTTTAGTTTAATATTCGGATAAATAATTAAAACAAAAATCTTTTGATAGATAAAATCTAAATTGATGAAAAACAATTCAGATAAATATCATAAATTACAAAAAAATTGATTAAAAATAAAGAAAAATCGTTTTTTATATTTATTTAAATCTATTTTAAGAAGATAATTAATAATAATAATTAAATATTTTCATATTTCAATCAATCATAATTATTAAATATTTTATATTTTTCACCTAATTGCTCTTTATTAATTATGATTTGTTTCAACTGTCATTTTAGAGGAATTTATTATTTAGAATACAAATATATTTAATTAATTATTTTGATGTACCATTAAGGATTTTCTATATTTTTGCGGTGAGAAAATAAATAATATAAATAAAACAGATGTGGAATATATACTATTATAGTTGATTTTATTTTTACTATAATTAAATAAAAACTAAAGTTGGAGATGGGATTTAATTATAATCGTAAGAATACACCAAACAAAATTAAACTTACAACTTTTTTGGTAAAATAATATACAGAATTTTAGTCAACACGTGATTTGTATTGTTGGTAAATAGTCAACCGCGAAAATTCGTCGGAAATTGGTTTGGAAATTCTCTTGAGCGTACGCTATATTGAGATATAAAAACGCTTCACAAAAAATATTAGTGCGACAATTAGTCAAGAATTATTCTGTCCAGTTTTATATTCTTCTAGAATTGATTTGGAAATTCTCTTGAACGTAAATTAGTCAAGATAAATCAAGAATTATTAAAGTACTGAATTCAGTATCATATATTTTTATATTGATTTTTTTTAAACTAATATATACTTTTGATCCTGATCGTTGGATTTAAAATTTATTATTAATATTATTTATGTAATTTTTATTTTGTATTTTAATCTGTATAAAAATTGGGTAATTGTTTCGTTTTCGGTCGTAAAAATGAAAAATGTTGTTTAATAATAGATTCATGATAGAAATCTTATATTTAATACACTGAAATAGTTTTTAAGATGATATTCCAAATTTGTTTTTCCAAAATAATATCTAAAATTTCTTAACATTTAAATAACCATGAAATTATTTATTGGTTCAACAATTTTAATTCGATTTAAATGGTTGTCACTATTGAAAAACCGATTTATTTTAGGTTCCTCCAAGCAATTTCGTAAATGCGCTCTTCTTGATCTTTCAATCTCATTATACGAACTTTTAATGATCAAACTCCCGTTTGAAATGGATTTTTCGCAGCTATTTTTGATCGCTTTCCAAGTTTGAAATCTTTTATTTCGAGAATCAATTATTATTTTTAAGTATCAATTACTTTAGATTCACTAGAATTTTCCTATTCCCTTGATGCAGTTTTTTGTGTCTCATTCACCTAACCATAAAAGAAATTTATACAATAGCCCATAACACACAATTCACACCAATATCACTACCGATAAAGGTCATAAACTAAACACAGACATATCACCAAAATACAAAGCACACAAAAACCGCATATGACCGAGTATTCACAAACGAAAAACGATTACACCACAGCACACCAACCAAAGTTGATATATTATATATGCATTTATATAACGGTAATAATACCCTTTCGCCATTAGAGCATCTGCAGTTGTCATTTGGTTTCAAATTACAAGTCATTTATTCGACACACAATTACGCAATCTGTCAACATTTTAAAATACTTTAATATGATGGGATAAATCACTTTGGAAATTTAAACATGGTTTTAAATGTTTTTTTTAATCAGTGACTCGCCTTAATCAGTGACTGTTTCATAATTAACCTTATCTCTATTTTTGTCATTTTTAATGTGATCGAGTTACTTCTACTCTATTGAATATGTTCAACTATTCTAATGAAAAAGCGAAAGGTTGTTTCTACATTATATAAGGATTCAGATTTGTTAAATTTAATTGATACTCTAAGTTAGCCTAAATTCCCCAGGGAGTTTTTAATTTATTTTAGAACTACATTAAAAATTTATTAGTTATAAAAATTACTAGCCAG